>SKCR01037563.1:0-79005 GCA_019454045.1 Zanthoxylum bungeanum
TCATGCTCGCTACGATGACCCCTAAATTTCGTCGCCAAAATAAATGATTGGATCTCTATACTATGATGGAAAAATTGAAGGACCTTCATCGATCTAACCTTAGATCGCAAAGGTATGAATTATAGAAGAAGCTATTTCGCTCATGAATGTCAGAGGGTACATCTGTTGAGCACCATGTGTCATAGATGATTGCTGACATTGAAAAGCTAGGTCAGCTAGGCATAACCTTTGAGGCTGAGACTTCTATAGATTTGATCTTGTAGTCTCTTCCTGACAGCTGTAGTGGGTTCATCATGAACTACAATATGATGAACCAAGACCATACTCTTGGAGAACTGATGGCAATACTGCGTGAAGCAGAAAAAGAGCTGATGAAGGGCAAAAAATGCGAGGCGCACTTCGTTTCAACATCTTAGTCTCCCAAGGCTTGGCCGAAGGCTACTAGAGGTGTAAAGAAGAAGAAGAAGAAGAAGAAGGGCAAGGCCAAATCGTCAAAGCCTGCAGTGTGGCAAATGGGGTCACTGGAAGCGTGACTGTCGTGAGTACAAGGTGCACGTGAAGGAAATCAAAGCGGGCAAGACACCGGCTTCAGGTATGTTTGTTATAGAAATAAACATGTTTACTTCTAGTTTTAAAAATTGGATTTTTGATTATGGTTGTGGTACTCATATATGTACTGATGTGCAAGATATGCGGATTAGCAGGAGACTGGCCTCAGTAGAGATTGACCTCCGCGTTGGAAATGGGACTCGAGTCGCCGTTTTGGCCGTTGGGATTTATATTTTGGAACTGCCCTCGGGGCATGTACTTAATCTTTCAGACTGTTATTATATACCTAGTTTGACTAGGAATATTATATATGTATCTTTATTGGCCCAATGTGGCTATACTTTTGTTTTTCGAAACACTGGGTGTTTTATGTATAAAAATGATATGGAGATATGCAGTGCTGATGTGTATAATGGTCTTTATATTTTGAATATAAATCAATCTCAAACATATAATGTAACAAACAAAAGGCTTAAATTAAGTAACAAATATGAAACTTATATGTGGCATTGTCGTCTGGGACACATTAACAAGACTCGCATATCCACACTTTCGAAGAGTGGGTACTTGGACGGATTTGATCCAAATTCATATGACGTCTGCGAATCTTGTTTATTAGGCAAGATGCCTAAAACACCTTTTAGCGGTAAAGGTGCACGTGCTACTGAATTGTTAGCCCTCGTTCATAGTGACGTATGTGGGCCCATATCTAGCCAGGCTAGAGGTGGATATGAATACTTCGTAACCTTTACGGATGATGCATCGCGTTATGGTTATGTGTATCTTATGAGACACAAGTCGGAAACCTTTGAGAAATTCAAAGAGTTTCGACACGAAGTAGAAAAACAGACCGGCAAAAGTATTAAGACATTACGGTCGGACCGTGGTGGCGAATACTTGAGTAATGAGTTTCTTGATTACTTGAAAGAATATGGTATTATTTCACATTGGACTCCTCCCGGAACACCTCAATTAAACGGTGTGTCCGAACGGAGAAACCGAACTTTGTTAGACATAGTAAGGTCGATGATGAGTCGCACAGAGCTACCTATTTCCTTCTGGGGATATGCATTGAACAGTACAATCCTTATTTTGAATAAGGTTTCGTCAAATTCTGTTCAACAGACTCCGTATGAGATATGGACAGGAAATAAATAGGGTTTCTCATTTCTGAAGATTTGGGGATGCTGGGCATATGTTAAACGTTTGGATGGTACCAAACTTGAACCCAAATCGGATAAGTGTCTATTTGTAGGTTATCCTAAGGAAACCAAAGGATATTACTTCTATCACCCATAAGAGAACAAAGTATTTGTTGCTCTACATGCAGTTTTCCTTGAGAAGGAATTCCTAAATGCAGTGGTAAGTGGGAGGAAAGTAGAACTCGATGAAAATCGGAGTGATACTGTTCCTGGCACAGAATCCTTAACGGAACATGAACGGTTCATCAGGGATGAGACTGTACCATAATCTTTGAATACACAAGAACCGCATAGGTCAAAGAGAGTTAGAAAACAACCTAAGAGGTATGAGTTTCTTATCTCACCTCATGTAGATATTAATCTTATTGAGGAAGAAGAACCGGCTACGTATGAGGAAGCGATTCAAGATATCGACTTCGCTTTATGGCAAGAGGCCATGAAATCTGAAATGGATTCCATGTACACCAACCAATTTTGGACACTGGTTGATACACCCGAATGCGTAAAGCCTATTGGTTGCAAGTGGGTCTTCAAGAAGAAGACTGACATGGATGGCAATGTACAAACGTACAAAGCTAGGCTTGTAGCGAAAGGGTATCGTCAACGACATGGTGTCGATTACGATGAAACTTTTTCACCTATTGCCATGATTAAATCCATTCGGATTGTGCTTGCTATTGCTGTATATTTCGATTACGAGATATGGCAGATGGACGTCAAAACCGCTTTCCTTAACGTAAATCTTTTGGAGGATGTTTATATACAACATCATGATGGTTTTGTCATACCTAAACATGCACACAGGGTTTGTAAGTTAAATCGATCTATCTATGGATTGAAGCAAGCATCGCGTTCTTGGAACCAATATTTTGATGAGATCATAAAAAAATGTGATTTCGCTCAAAACGAGGATGATCCTTGTGTATATAAGAAGGTTAGGGGGAGCGCACTGACATTCATTTTCCTTTACGTTGATGATGTATTGCTTATTGGCAATGACATTCCCATGCTGCAATCGGTGAAAGCTTGGCTTTCATTAAAATTCTCCACGAAGGATGTGGGAGAAGCAGCATTTATTCTGGGAATAAAAATCTACCGAGATAGATATAGAAAGCTGCTTGGACTCTCCCAGAGCACATATATTGACAAAGTGTTGAAGAGATTCAACATAGAACAGTCTAAGAGGGGATTACTGCCAATGTCACATGGCGTCACTCTATCTAAGAACATGTGTCCTAAAACTCAAGATGAGAGAGACAACATAAGTCGGATCCCGTTCGCTTCCGTAGTCGGATCGATCATGTATGCCATGATATGTACGCGACCTGATGTCTCATATGCTTTAAGCATGTGTAGTCGTTATCAGGCCGATCCAGGTGATGGTCATTGGATGGCGGTTAAGAACATCCTTAAGTATCTTAGACGAACTAAGGATGCTTTCTTACTCTATGGAGATGGAGAACTTGAGGTAACTGGGTATACCGATGTAAGTTTCCAAATCGATAAAGATGACTGTAAGTCACAGTAAGAGACTGTTACCGATTCAACAAAAGAAGCAGAGTATATTGCTGCAGCTGAAGCAGTAAAAGAGGCATTTTGGATCAATAAATTCCTAATTAGATTAGGAGTAGTTCCGTTAGCAGCTGAGCCAGTTCCATTGTATTATGACAATAATGGGGCTATAGCGCAGGCTAAGGAACCGCGGTCTCATCAACGATCTAAGCATGTTCTTCGATGTTTCCATCTGATTCGTGAGATCATACATCGTGGCGATGTGAAGATCGAGAAGGTCTCATCAGAGGACAACATTGCAGATCCGCTGACGAAAGCTATTCTTCAGGAAAAGTTTGAGCGACATGTACATAGTCCAGGTGTTAGATGCATAAATGATAAAAGACCTTATGATTAGTTCCGGATTATAAGATATGAGACAATATCAATCCACAAAGGTTTAATCATTAAATATCCCTAGTCGTAGTATTATCGAGATTGGACATCGATAATGCAGAATAGACTAGTATTGCACTTGTGCGTGTTATAGAAGCGTAACAGCATAGTTCTCATATATTTAAGTATTGGATACTTATGCAAGTGTGATAGGAGATTGTGTTTACCGATTGTACAGAAACAGCTTCACTCTGGATAGACCTCGCGAATCTCATTGGTAGTATGACTATGTGTCTATGGGAATCCGCTTCAGGGTAGGTGTATTTGATCTTGACATGAGACTTGCATCACTAGTACTTGCGACAATCAATACGCTTTGGTTTTGGTCGTCCGGGAGTTTAACAGATTCTGTGTACACCTCTTCTGGATTTATTGAGAATCGTAGTGTATTGGGTGTGATGTCAAGACGGAAGTATCACTTCAGTAATATGGAGATGATGATCACACATAGATACAGAACCGGTTCTCTATTATGTTGCAACTATCAGGATAATATGACAAGGTCATGATTATCCGGTTATAGAGACTAGTTGCTTGTGATCCGATATATGCTTCGTACGGGGGAAACACTATTCCAGCACCAGGCCTTGCATGTGACATCTGATATAGGATCGTAATATGCAATACTACGTATACTACGCCTGTTATAGATTATATATTCCTTAAAGAATATTTCTGGAGAATTGGGTAGGCACGATGCTTTTCTAGAAGCCAATCATGTCTCGTAAATCGGTAAGAACGTGGTACCGGGTATGCACGTGTTCGGATAGTCTGACGATCGGATTTACTGTCAATATATCCAGGGATCTCATGGGTCGCTTCCGAAGATTCACCGATGACGTATGACTCGAACATAATTAATCTATGATTAATTAGAAGAGAGAGAAAATTAATCGAGGATTAATTACGGCAAGATTTTATCTGGGATAAAATTCTATTAGAAGAGAGAGAATGATTAATTCGGAATTAATTGATAAAATAATATATTCGATATATTAAATGAAATTAGATTTCATAACGGAATTAAAATTGGATTTTAATTCGGGCGAACGAATTAGTTTGGAATTAATTCGCGAGCGACTTTAATAGTAATTTTGCTAGGCATAATTATTTAATTAAATTTGATTTAATTACGTCGCAATGGAAAATTCAATAATTCGGAATTAAGGAACCCGAGCCCGGAATGTGTTTGCGGGCCCACTCAGATTTTGAATTCAAGTGGGGCCCACAAGTCACATCACTTGTCTTTTCATCACTTTTTGGTGATGGAAGTAAGTAATGATTTGATGGTGACTTACCAAACACTCAACCTTGTGAAAGGTGATAGACTTGTACCTAAACTTGATTTTGGTATATGGTTTTTAGATTTGTTAGAAATCAAAAACAAGTCAACATAATTTTCACTCTTCTTCCCCTCTCTCTCACTCACGCCACTCTCCCTCTCTTGGATTTGGCTTGGCTGAAACTCACCAAGAACAAAGAAGAAATTGTTGTAATTTTTCAAGTGCTAGCACACATCAAAGAATCATACTAAGGTTCTAGGGAAACTTTTCCCATTGAGCTTGGAATCAAAGATAAAGCTTGGAGCTTGATACACAACTTTGGAGGAGCTTGGAACAACTTCAAAGAGAGCAAAATTTTGAACTCTACACATCCTACAACCGAGCATTGTGAGTATATTTCTGCTATACTTCTTTTAGTATTCACATGATTTCATGCTTGAAATGATCTTGGTTTGACATTAGAAACCTAACAAGACGAGTACAAACCCACAGTAGAGCATCAACAGAGACTAAATCCAATCATGAAGGAGGTCGTGAAGATAGAAATCATCAAATGGTTAGTTGTCGGCATCATATACCCGATCTCTGACAGCACTTGGGTGAGTCCTATGCAATGTGTGCCAAAGAAAAGAGGAATTAATGTAGTCACCAATGAAAAGAATGAGATGATTCCAACAAAATGGTGACTGGATGGAGAGTATGCATGGACTACAGGAAGCTGAAAAAAGCAACAAGGAAAGATCATTTTCCGCTGCCATTCATTGACCAGATACTAGACAGATTGGCAGGACATAAGTTCTATTATTTTCTGGACGGATACTCGGGGTATAATCGGATTGCCATCGCCCTAGAAGATCAAGAGAAAACCATTTTTACATGTATGTATGGTACTTTTGCTTTCCATATGATGCCATTTGGACTATGTAATGCTCCTGCCATATTTCAACGTTGTATGATGGACATCTTCTCGAACATGCTTGAACAAAGTATGGAGGTTTTCATGGATGATTTTTCTGTGTTTGGAGACTCGTTCGACCACTTCTTGCAAAATCTTAAACAAGTGTTACAAAGATGTGAAGTTACCAACCTGGTACTCAACTAGGAGAAATGCCACTTCATGGTGCAGGAAGGCATTGACCGACGTAAACACACACGTATAACGCAAACGCACGTATCGTTCAAGTAGTATAAAAATATTGATCCCACGAGGACTTAATTCCTACTGTTGTTATTAATTATTGATACTATTTATTTACAAGTATCTAATTATATGGAGAATGGAATTGATTGCTTTTGGTTGGTTGAATGTGGATTTGCTAATTAAAATAAAAACAGACTCAAAAGAAAATACTAAGGAAAATAAATTAAAGACTTAAAGATCTAGGGTCGTGACTCCACACAATATTATTCGAAAGATGAATTGATTCTCTTACATATGTGTAATAAATCAGTTTGCTAACCTGGAACACGAAGATATGCAAAAGCCTATGTCGATGGTCAAATGCAAATACCCAGTATAACCCAATTGAACCATATGTCTATGTCAACCAAATTACATGGATTCATTAAGATTAAGTTCCAATTATGGCTACCCCCGCCCGTCAGGTATATGTCTATCCTGTAGGGAAATCTATTAAAGGGTTATTTATCCTCAAGGAAGATCGTGGGCTATTGAATCTAAGGCTGAAACCTAAAATCCCTATGTCTAGTTCATTTTAAGTTTACCACATCAATCTTATTGGTGATCAGACAACAATAAACATTAAGCTTAAGACTCAATAAACAAACTAAAGAATTACCCAATAAATAATTAAATCAATTATTAAGCCTAGTAATATTGTGTTTCATCACTTCCCTAGAATAAAAATAAAATGCTGGGGTTAGGGGATCCACTTTTAGAAATCTCAAATTATTATAATATGGAAATTGCCAGTATTATCCAACTAAGTTGAACCAGCCATAAAGGCGGTGTTATTATTTATCCATAAACCAGCCATATAGGCGGTAATTATCTGTCACCTAAAGACCAGCCATATAGGCGGTGTCACATTATGTTACATAATTAAAACCAGTCATTAAGGCGGAATCAACTTTTAATTCATATTATTAAATCACAATTTCCATATTATAATTGAAGTGATATTAATATACCTTTACTATTTCTAATTTAGAAATCTCCCTTATTATAATATATAAATCTGTGTGATATTTACCAATCAGTCATATAGGCGGTATCCTGATTAAGTCAAATTAATAATTAATTACCAACCGACCAACCAGGCGGTATCCTTATTAAGACAGGTTTTAAATAATTTATATATTATAATTAAGGGAGATTAATCTGAATTATAAATGTAAAAAGCTTCACCTTTACCCCAGCAGTAAATTAACTACTGAACATAAAAGAACAAAATAAATAAAATTTTATTACAAAAAGTAAAATTGCATAATTGAAAATACTAAAAGTAAAAATGCTTAATTTAAATTACAAAAACTTAAACACACAAGATGCAATCCTTAAAGTCTACAAAACTCAAGGAAGGCATGATTTGAATTCTGAAATCGAGCTGAATTTATAGGCGTCAATGGGCTTCGGGCGTCGCGATGCGCAAGGCTTTGCGCGTCGCGAAGTGACATGTGGCGGCTTCTGGTTCGTCAGCTTCCAATTCTTATCTAACACATGGCGATTCAGATAAAGAGATAAGGTGACACGTGGCAAGGCGGCTGGTAATTTAATGATTGTGCTGATGTGGCGATGACGTGGCGAAAGTGATTGTCGGCACCGTAGGATTGTGACACGTGGCACGATGTGACTGGATGATGATGACATGGTGATGATGTGGCACGTTGACTCGATCAACTGGTGATGTGGACGATGACGTGGAGTGATATGTGGCGGCACTTGGCGATGGATACTGTCGGCACACTAGGATGATGACACGTGACACGGCGCATGTTAGCAGATCAGCTGTGATGGTGACACATGGCACAACGCACGTTAGCAAAGTCAAACTTCTCAGATTCTGACTTGTGGACCCGGCGCACGTTAGTAAGTCTTGGTGCATGTTAGGCGTCGCGATGCGCAAAATGATGAAAATGCCCTTTTGTCTGTTTT
Organism: Zanthoxylum bungeanum; assembly: GCA_019454045.1. NCBI lineage: Eukaryota > Viridiplantae > Streptophyta > Magnoliopsida > Sapindales > Rutaceae > Zanthoxylum > Zanthoxylum bungeanum. Next base: position 8,097 of record SKCR01037563.1, read on the forward strand.
CCACTATTTTGGCCCCAAATCACCTCCAGAGAGTCCTGAAACTTTATTTATCTACAAAATAACACAAAACACATCAAAATATTCATAAAACTTAAGAAACTATACAAAATATTAAGTTAAATGAGTGGGAAATAGTGATATAATTACCACTCATCAGACATCATCCTGGGACATCGGATCTCACAAAAGGGAATCGAGGTAGACAAAGCAAAGATTGAAACAATTGAAAAACTACCTCCACCAACATCTGTCAAAGGGATTCAAAGTTTTCTCGGACATGCTGGCTTTTATAGGAGATTTATCAAAGACTTCTCAAAGATTGCTAAACCTCTGTGTAATCTTTTGGAGAAATATGTGCCTTTCAGCTTCACCAAAGAATGTCACGAAGCTTTTGAGATCTTGAAACAGAAGCTGATTTCTGCTCCCATCATTGTAGCACCGGATTGGACCCTTCCATTTGAAGTGATGTGCGATGCTAGTGATTTTGTTGTAGGTGCAGTTTTGAGACAACGTAAAGCCAAAATTTTCCATACCATTTACTACTCCAGCAAAACTCTGAATAAAGCTCAACTCAACTACACAACCACTGAAAATGAGTTGCTCGCAGTTGTGTTCGCTTTTGATAAATTTCGCTCATATCTGTTGGTTCCCAAAGTGGTGGTCTACATATATCATTCAACAATCAAATATATGATCACGAAGAAAGATGTTAAGCCCAGATTGATCTGTTGGGTGCTTCTACTGCAAGAATTTGACGTGGAGATCCGAGATAGGAAAGGGACAGAAAACCAAGTGGCAGATCATTTATCGAGGCTCGAGAATGGATAAACAGCTGGCAATGAACTGACAATCAAAGAAACTTTTACAGATGAAAATTTGTTTGCCATGAAACAGCAAGATGTCCCCTTGGTATGCTGACTATGTCAACTATATAGTATCGGGAAAATGGCTGTTGGAATGGACAACTCAGCAACGAAAGAAGTTCTTCAAAGAAGTCAAACACTATGTCTGGGATGAGTCGTACCTGTTCAAATGTTATGTTGATCAATTACTGAGACGTTGTGTTCCACAAGAGGAAGTCAATAGTGTTCTGTATCATTGTCATTCATCACCATACGGTGGACACTTCAGCGGGAATAAAACTGTAGCCAAAGTCCTACAGTCAGATTTGTTCTGGCCCACTCTTTTTAAAGATGCTCACTTATTTTCTCTTCAATGTGAGAGGTGCCAGAGAACAGGAAATATATCGAGGAGAAATGAAGGACCTTTGCAAAACATTCTGGAAGTGGAGATATTTGATGTATGGGGAATTAATTTTATGGGACCTTTTGTTCCATCATTCGGAAACCTGTACATACTAGTAGTAGTAGACTACGTCTCCAAATGGGTTGAAGCAATTGCACTGCCATCAAATGATTCAAAAGTGGTGATAAAATAACTTAAAAAGAATATTTTCACTCGCTTCGGAACACCTCGGGTGATTATCAGTGATGGTGGCACACATTTCTGCAACAGATACTTCGATGCACTCTTATCCAAATATGGAGTTACTCATAAAGTTTCCACTGCCTACCATCCGCAGTCAATTGGACAAGATAAAGTTTCAAATAGGGAGATCAAAATAATCTTGGAGAGAACCGTTGGATCAACAAGGAGAGACTGATCTACAAAACTGGATGACGCATTATGGGCCTACTGGACAGCTTACAAGACACCCATTGGTATGTCCCTATATCGAATGGTGTTTGGAAAAGTGTGCTAACTTCCGGTGGAGCTTGAACACAAGGCGTACTGGGCACTGAAGAAGTTAAATCTTGATCCACAAGCAGCATGAGAAAATCGACTCCACCAACTCAACGAATTGGAGGAATTTCACCTACAGGCTTATGAGAATGCCAGATTATACAAAGAAAAGACCAAGAAATGGCATGATCGAAAAATAGTGCGCAGACAACTGGAACCAAGGCAGCAGGTGTTGTTATACAATTCGAGGTTGAAATTTTTCCCTAGAAATTTGAAATCAAGGTAGTCAGGTTCATTTGTGATCACTCAGGTTTTACCATATGGAGCTGTTGAGTTACTTAATCCCAACACCAATGAAACATTCAAAGTTAACAGTCAGCGTGTCAAGCACTACTGAGGAGAATCAATTGACCGATAAAAAGAAAATGTCACACTTTCAGATCCAGCATAACGTTTGGGCAGTCATGTCTAGCTGACGACTTTAAAACTTAGCGCTAGCAGGGAAGCAACCCATGCAATTTGTGTATATATTGTGATCTGGTGTGTTTTATTTTTGTGTGTTTAATCTTTACAGGTAAATTCATTTCACTATGGAAGAAGTTCTCGCAAATCTTCACAAACAATTTCCTTCTCTTCCTCAAAACTCTCTGATGAAAGTCTAAAAAGCTCGCTTGGAACGGATGCGACTACTAATGATCAAAGGTATTCCTAATGACATTTGTTGGATTATTGAAGCACGGGTCCGATTGACAGGTGAGTCTTCTGACTCTTTTGTTTCACATATGTCTGGTTTAGGAAGAAGCACCTATGCTAAAAAGAGAAGAGCAAAAAGAATGGGTGTTTTCTATAAATGTGCTCGCATGACATGTAATACTCGTTGTTGTTCTTTAGCAATGGTGTCTGATAACCGTGAAGATAAAATTAAATTTATTAGGGATGGCTTGAGTAAGGAGTCTTTAGATGACATATCTAATACTCTTGAGATGCATTCCAGTGGATATGTGCATCATGCAATTCACATGTTATATACACAGTTCCAAAAAGAAAGACAATAGTTAAGTCTCATGAATCTGACTTTAAAAGACTCTGTTTGCCAATTTATAATAAAATTGGAAGGGAAGATTGTCTCTGACGCATAGACGTCATTCAAGCCATTATTTCATGTAAATATTATTTTCTCTTTGTATATATCTAATAATTGTTATTTTTTTTGTCATTTTCTTTTATTTTCTCCGATAGGATCCATACTTTTTGACCTTTCATGATCTATTTTACTGTTTAGCTAATAATTTTCATTTGGTAGGTACTAGTGCTATTATTACTCACCTTTTTTCAGGTGTTATAAATTCAACTCAACATTGCACTTTTGAAGGCATCCAGATTTGAGAAAGAAACATATAATAATGGAAACCACTTCAAGAAGACGAGTTGTAAACATATGTGTGTTTTGCGGTACTAGTGTTGGTTCTAAGCCATAATACATTGGAGCAGCACAGGAATTGGGTAGAGTCATAGCTGAGAGGAGTATGCACTTAGTATATGGCGGTGGCAATCTTGGACTAATGGGGATCGTTTCAAGGGCTGTACAGGAGGGAGGCAGTCAAGTCTTGGGAATCATCCCAACACCTTTGGCATATGCGAATCTTATAGGACCATCAAACGGAGATGAACTGATCGTGCCAGATATGTCTGAACGCCTAGTGGAAATGATTAACCGTGCTGATGCTTTTATTGCTTTGCTATGTGGCTTGGGTACGATGGAGGAAATTTTTACAATGTTATCTTAGGCGAACTTGAACATATACCAGAAACCACTTGGACTGTTTAACGCTGATGGATTTTATGATTTTCTTTGTGTGTTTCTTGATGATGCCGGGAGAAATGGGTTTGTGTAGAAGCCTGTAAAAGAACTCCTCTATAGTGCCATAACTGCCCAAGATTTAATTGACCAAATTTTAGCCTTTGAACCACAAATTGACCCTATCCTTTCCAAGATAAATTGGTCTGATAATGATCGTGGTAAGAAGCTTCGGATAAATCTGGATCTTAACATTTAATTCTTCATTTAGATGTAGAATTTCAGCTAACCATGTACTGTTTCTAAACTCTTCTTTTACTTTTTAAGACATTGGGGACAATGTCTCATTTAGGTTTGGAGGAGGGGAAATAGTTGACTAGTATCTTGTTTTTATTGCGTTATTTTTAGTCAAAAATATTTTCAAAAAAAAATTAAAAAAAAATATTTTATGTTTTTAATTTGATTAATCAGGTGAAATTGGTGTGAGATAGTTGTGTAAGGAATTTTCACTCCTGAGACGTATCTCAACCTATTTCGTAACAAGTTAATTTTTGTTTATTTCAGTTTGAATTACTTAATTTGTGAATTCTCCATAAAACTGACTAAAATGGATCTTCATATGCTCAGTTGACATGTATTATCAACATGCATGGTAACATACGAACATGAGCTGTAATTGAAAATTTTGTAATATTCAGTGCTCTAGTTTAATTGGAAGAAGCATCTAAAAAAAAGAAATGGGATAAAAAAATGTCTGAGATCCGAGTTATTAAGTCTGTAGGGGTGTTTTAACACCTAGTGCCCTAAAGCCAACTGGCTTGGGAGTCACTGACCCAAAACTCGCTACATGGATCGAAGATGTTATAAAAAATATATATGTCTGAAATCCGAGTAATTAAGTCTGTAAGAGTGTCATAACACTTAGTTCCCTCAAGCCAACTGGTTTGGGAGTCACTGTCCCAAAACTCGTTAAATGGATGGAAGATATTGTATATAAATAAATAAATATCAGAAAAATATTCCATTGCTAAGAAAAAGTGTGAATTCTGATATAACTTTAGGACAAAAATATTACTCTCTTTTCAACTACACTTATGAATATTGTGGGAACAATGAATTGATTAATATCTTGTTAGCTGTGTGTATGGAGAATGGTAAAAATAATCGGAGAATTTACTTATTCGATAATTTAGAAAGAAAGAAAACAACTATTAACTTGGATAAAAAGTTTCACATGTTTAGTCATTAACTTGTTTATTCTCTTTTCTCTTGTCTTTTTGTTTTTGTGTGCATTAGTTTTAATATTGACGTTTGTGGGTATAGTTACTGTAAGCCCTCACGAGACTACAACTCGTCCACTAGGGACACCTAGGGGTTTAAAGGCTTGTTGCATACGCTAAATGCAACTGTGATCCCTACGAAAGTGGCTTAGTTTAAATTTTTTTTAAAGATGTTTATGTTATTTTATTTTGTTGTTTTGCTCGAGGACTAGCAAAATGTTAGGTTTGGGGTGTGATGAGTGGTAAATATATCATTATTTCCCACTCATTTTACTTAATATTTTGTATAGTTTCTTGAGTTTTGTGAATATTTTGATGTGTTTTGTGCTATTTTGTAGATAAATAAAGTTTCAGGACTTGCTAGAATCAAATCAGGGCCAAAACATAGACAAATGGACAAAAAGGGAAAAATTGTAATTTGGGCATCGTGAGGCGCAGCTCTGCGCCACGACGGCTAACGTGCACTATGGGTGTTCATAGGGTCGGGTCAACCCGCGACCCGACCTGACCCGACGTGATCCGACCCGACCGTGAATTTTCAACCCGACCCGATCCTATAGTATTTATATTATTTTTCTATAATTTTTATAATTTTTCTAAAAATTTTATTATTATTTTTATGCATTTACTAATTGCTTAATAATTAAATAATTAATTAAAAAATTGATTTAAATTACTTCTTAAAAAAAACTGAGAGACTGACAAGCTCTCATTCTTCTTCAGCTTTCTTTGAGAGAAACTGCTTCTCTTTTACAAAACCCAAAGAAGCTTTTGATGCAAATATTTATGGCTTTATTTGTTGTGTTGCATTGCATTTGCATGATATATCAAAAGAGTCAGAGACATGCACCCATTTTTGAATGAATGAATGAATACATATTAAATCTTAAAGGACCAACTCTTGCTTAAATTAAAAGGGATTTGGTTTAAAATTTCATATTATTAGCATAGTATCTTTGTCATGTAACTTTTTAAATATTGTTTACAAGTTATTAATAATATAAGTCTAATTGTGAGATTTTAGATGTGAAGTTTACAACTACTTAAATGTTATTAATATTATTATTTTTAAAGTTTTTACTTTTATTTCATTTTTTTATTATTTTTGTTGTATTAAAACTTTATATTTATGATAATTTTTGAGACATAAAATAACAAATATTTGTATTTCAAAATAATTAATTTATTAAAAAAAATTTATGCCGACCCGACCAGACCTGAACCCGATCGGGTTTCACCTTCCCGTGACCCGACCCGCGACCCGAACTTCTCATGACCCGACCCGATCGGATCTCACAAAATTTCTAAAAACCCGACCCGACCCGTGAATACCTCTAACGTGCGCCGGATATTGCTAACGTGCGTCAGACACGTGTCATCATCAGAGAAGTTTGCCTTGCTAACATGCGTCTGTCACGTGTCAATATCACAGCAAATCATGCTAACGTGTGCCAGACACGTGTCATTATCATATGCTGCCGACAATCATCATCCCCACGTCAGCGCCACGTCAGCACGTACATCATCAATGGCGTCAAAACAATAATTCAGTGGTCGCCAAGTCAGCACAATTATTGAGATAATCATTCAGTCTGCCACGTGTCACCATCTCCGGAAGCCGCACAACACGTGTCCTTCATCAACAGCGTGTCGCGACGTAATAACAATCTGGCGCGTCGCGACACGTGGAGGAACAATTTTCCTATAAATAGGAGATAAATTTTCATTTGTAATTCATACTTTCTTTATCCTATTCCCGATCGGATTGAATAAGCTACTAATGTTTAAATCTCTCTCTTTGCTCTTAGTAATGCTAATTACAAAAATTCCATAGCCTACTCTCTGTTGGGGGAAATGCAAGGTGCGTAGCGGTCTCCCACGGGACGGTAAATACCTCTAAAACGAGTGAAGAAAGAATGGGGGAGAATTTCTTTTAACATCTTCATCCCAAAATTCATCATCTGCAAGCAATCCACTTCCGTAAGAGCTATGACTTCAACTGCTTTTTGGCTACCTTTTCTATTTTATTTATATTATATGACTCTTACTATTGCTGCTAATAGATACCCGCTTTCTTCTTGTTTATTGTCAACCTTTATAAGATCTCCACCTTCTTAAGCAGCTCTTTAAAAAATGGAATTCCCCCTATCATCGACTACACTGAGACCTTCTTTCCGGTTTCTAAGAAGGACTCACTCAGGATAATCATAGCTTTGGTGGCTCATTTTGACTTAAAGCTTCACCAGATGGATGTGAAGACGGCTTTCCTCAATGGGGATCTACAGGAGGAAGTGTACATGGACCAACCCTTTGGCTTCTCGCAGGAGGGCAGCGTTAGTATGCAGGTTAAGGAAGTCGATATACGGACGAGTCTTCCCGTCAGTGGTACCTCAAATTCCATGAGGTGAGAATGACCAAAGGGTTTAAGGAAAACAGTGTTGATCAGTGTATATACCTAAAGGTCAATGGGAGCGAGTTTCTCTTTCTAGTCCTATATGTTGACTACATACTACTTGCTAGCAGTGATCTGGGGCTGTTGCACGCCTCATAAGGAACTTTGAGATGAATGATATGGGTGAGCCTCATATTTCATTGGCATTGAGATTCACAAAGACATTTCCAGAGGTATCCCCGGGCTATCTCAGAAGGCCTAAATCCAAAAAGCTCATTCCTTCTAGCCTTCCCCGCTCTTTGGGGTATCAGGAAGACTAAAGATCGTGGCATGGCATCTCTCAGTTCCTTTAGCACAATCCATTACTTAACTTAATTACTTATATAGTAAATCTCTTATCTTCCTCAAGGTAGTACCAAAAAGCATATTCTGAAAGCCGTATTTCAAAGGGAGAAAGGCGGAAGAAAGTGATAGATTGAATTGATAGGCTCGTGTTATAGTCTATATTCTCATTCTCATTTATCTATTTAATTTCCAGAGACGAGGGAGAATGAAGGTATTGGGCCATCCCAACCTGAACTTAGTATTGTATTAGAATATAAGATTGCTTCATCCGGGTGGAAAAAATATTTAAGAAAGGAAACATCACTCTCTCTAAGTCAGTTTTGGCCCCCAACAGAACAAACCAATGCCATTCAGATGGTAACAGGAGAAGACCATTATGGGGGCAGTTTTCTCAGGAGCATGTTGCAGAAATGAAACTTCAAATAGAAAGAGGGTCCCTCAGAAACCAAACCATTATATGAAGAAGTCGTTTTGTCCACCTTAAGACACATTGAAACATCACTTCTGCGAAAGGACTATCAGCTCAGCTCAGAGTCCTAGAGTTAAAAGTGGACATACTGAACTCCCTTCCCAATCTTCATCCTCTCATTTCGAGGAATTCTTCACCGAGGAAGAAGAGTTTCTTACTTTTCTCTCTTCCCCTCCAGAGTAAGGGATAATTATCAGTGTGAGCAGCTGCAGCTATAAGAATGAATACCCGATTTCCGGATAATCCGATATGTCCGATGAGCTCCCCGAAGGGACAAGAAGGTATAGGGGGACCGGACGTGGAATGGTTGGCAGCTTCTTTGATTCTCCCGTCTGAAAAGATTGTGATTATCACGTATCTCTTGCTCACTAGTGTATCTACTGAATGGCTTTGTATTATGGAGGTCAATTTTCGGTAACTTCTTTGAGATCATTCTCAATTGGCTAATAACTTAGAATCAAGGTTCTTAAGCTGAGGTTAACCGTATGTATACTTTTGCTTGAACTGTGTTCTATGTTTCGATGTCGTAGCTGGCGATTTGGTTCTAGCTACAGTTTATACTTTATTCGTACTTTTACTTCCGTTGCTACTATAATTTCGATTACGGTGTTCTAGCCCAACTTATTTTCTATACCTAGATGCATTTTGGGATCTCCTCTTTTTGTTGTTCCCATAATCTTACTCTGCCAAGTGGCGTTAATCGAACATTTGTAAATATACAGAACTTATAAATCTCATATTTATCCGATGACGACTTAATTATAAAATACATTGATAACTCACTGCACTGAATACAGTATTGTAGTAAACTTATCTTCTCGATTCCATACTACACTACACATCTACCAAACAACCCATACCCGTGGCTACGGCCACCCCAAACCTGTGGTGGTTTGGTCAACTTGAACTATGGCTGGGTACTTCATATGGATTACGTGAGCTAAAACATAGTAGAACTTTTGGTTTCATTCCAATACCGAGTATTCTTGCTGTTACGCACTTCTGTCATCGCTCACTTAATATTCTCTCTCATGCTATCGTACCTCGACAGTTCCACTTCCAAATCTTTTACTTATTGACATTTTCATCTTCCCTTCTACTCTGTTCTATTCCTAAAACTTATGTGATCTATGTCTTTGTTTCTTTATCCGAAGGATATCATCTCTTACATATCCTTAGCCATGTCTAACGTTGTTCTTTATATTCTCGTCACTGCTAAACTAATACTTTATCTCTTTATCGCTCCATCTAGACAATTTCTCTTTTAAATCTCTTCCTTAGAGCAATTTTCCTTTTCTATTCTGCTCTTGTACTATATCCAAAAAAAAATTTATGTTTTGGTCTCCTTCCACTACGCATTCACTTGTTTCTAGGAGTATCTTGAGGCAAACATCGAGGTCCATCTTTGTTACTGTTGCCTAATGAGGGTTGAGAGGGTGGGGATTATCCTGGAGTCTTCTGATTGCGTTGTTCTCACCAGTTACACGTGCTGCTTATCAATAAGCTTGGGACTCTCTCATTTACGTATCTGGTGTGGGCTTCCAGACTTAGGTATTTTTGTTAAAAACTATCTGAATTGCCTCCTTCAACTTTACTCGTAATCTATCTTCGGCTATTGGTCATACTACCTTTTACTGAGAACTTCCATAAGGTTCATGCTCTCTCTCAAGCTCCTACCGTACTCCCACTATTATCCTTCATTTCTAAGTTTTGCTCTGTTACTTGACTTTCCTCATTATCTAGGTTTCTTGAATCTCTTAAATCCCCACTTCTTTGGAAGCTCCATATTTTAACATAAGTTATGGCATCGCTACCGATTCTTTGGCTTGGGTGTTACATTTTCACTAATCCTATATAAGTCAAGTATTCAAGTTATGGAAAACTCTATATAAGTCGGTATCTTACTTCTGATTTGCTTACTTTGATTCCTTACCCTTTTGAACCTTTAGTTCTTAGAGGCTATCTGTTCCACTGTTCAATTATCTTACTTTCTCGTGATTTGTCCATCATGTCCAACGCTCCCCCTTACTTATTCAAATCCTTTGGGCTCTAAGTTGAGATGGGGACACAAGCTTCCTACGCCTGGTTGGGTTTCTTGTATGTTATCAGAGGTTGACGACTGTTACATTTACAGAGGCATGATATTTGACATAAATCATGTTCGAGCAAGTAAGTGCTCATAAAATGACATTTGGGACATTCAGTAAATTCCTTGAAATTCTGACGCGGAACTTAGCTTATGTCCCACACAAGCTTCCCTCGAGATGGGGACACAAGTTTCCCTCGACTGGTTGGGTTTCTTGTATGTTATCAGAGGTTGACGACTGTTACATTTACAGAGGTACGATACTTGATATAAATCATGTTCGAGCAAGTAAGTGCTCATAAAATGACATTTGGGACATTCAGTAAATTCCTTGAAATTCTGACTCGGAACTTAGCTTATGTCCCACACCGAATAGCGTTTTAGTAATCAGGCTTAACTTTTTCATATGATCTCTGATTTTTATGAATTTTATATTTTCGGAAAGCTTAGACCAAGAGCTACAACTTTCACGTTTGATATTTTCCCAAATTCGAACCTGAAATAGGTTAAAAATCGAAAATTGCGTGACTGCTATAGTGATTTCGGGAATGGACTAGAATTGATGAGGTGGCATAATCCTAACCACCCAATCCATCACAAAAATCAGCCATTTTTTCTTTAAAAAAAGGAACTATTCCCTCATTTCTCAAATGGTCAAAAAAGTGGGATTGCAAGAGAGGAAAAAGGGGAGTTCTCTTTACTCCATTTTGGCTTGATGATGCTCCCATTTTTCATGCCAAAAGATAGATTCAAGATGGTAAGCTTCATTTCCTCTTTATTCTAATTTTTTTTCAGTTTGAGCAAAGAAAGTAAAAAAAAACTCAAATTCGTACTTTTCATGCCCTAGAGTTTGAACTTTGTTTAATTAATCTTAAGAGCACGGTTAGTGTGCATTCTTGAAGGTGTTATAAGGGTATTATCATGGGATAAAGTTTTGGGTTTAAGAATGTGATGGGAAATTGTATTTTGTGAGATAATGATGCTAGATCATGGTTTGTCTTTAGATTAAAGGTATGAAATGAGTTGTGTTAAGATGAGTTGTTAGGGGCTGTTTTGGTTATTTGATGAAGGTATGAAGCATGATAAAGTGAATTGGAAGTGCCAAACAAATAGAGGTTGTAGTAAATGTAATGTACATTCTTTGTGCACACCAAGTTTTCGAAGAAATGAGAACCTTAATGAAATTAAGAAATTAATTATGTTTTATGTCTGATAATATGTGTTTAATATGCTAAAAATTCTAGTGGTAATGGTTGAAATAAATTTGTCAAATATGGCAGTGAATTAGATAACATGGACAGTGAGTTTAGTTCACGACACCTTCTGGACAGGTCCTGATTTATTGCTTATAAGTTGAGTTCTGTAGGTCGAAATTAAGATCCGTAAAATTCTGGATAAATTAGATACATGAGGAAATAACATATCCAAAAATCAAAATTTTTAGAAGTAGGATGAAGCCAAACCAAATTTTTGAAGTCGGGCTATCTTTTGCCCCTATGCCAAGTTTTTCCAGTCGCACAGCCCCTGAATTTTAGTCCATAATTTGAGTTATAGGAATCGAAAACATGATCCATAAAAGCCAACATAAAATAGACATATAATCGAGTATTCTAATAAAATTTCAGCCCCAAATTCAACCCCGATTTAGCGCACCGAATTTTTAAATTCAGTATTGGTGCACTGAAATCTTCTGGAAAGAGGGCAGAATATGGAGTTTTGTGAAGTAGCTTGTGAGATCCTCAAACGAGCGTAGTAAAAATTATTAGACCACCTTAAAATGTTAGTAACATAGCGAGGATGTGTTATCATGAATAACAAATAAATTTTGTTAAGTATGGATATAATTCGCAACCTTAGTACTAACGACTATTGCTAATTCTAGATTATCACCAGGAGATGCGGTTTCGCCACCATCGCAAGGCGAAAAATTTCAGCCCCAAATTCAACCCCGATTTAGCGCACCGAATTTTTAAATTCAGTATTGGTGCACTGAAATCTTCTGGAAAGAGGGCAGAATATGGAGTTTTGTGAAGTAGCTTGTGAGATCCTCAAACGAGCGTAGTAAAAATTGTTAGACCACCTTAAAATGTTAGTAACATAGCGAGGATGTGTTATCATGAATAACGAATAAATTTTGTTAGGTAGGGATATAATTCGCAACCTTAGTACTAACGACTATTGCTAATTCTAGATTATCACCAGGAGATGCGGTTTCGCCACCATCGCAAGGCGAAAAATTTCAGCCCCAAATTCAACCCCGATTTAGCGCACCGAATTTTTAAATTCAGTATTGGTGCACTGAAATCTTCTGGAAAGAGGGCAGAAAATGGAGGTTTGTGAAGTAGCTTGTGAGATCCTCAAACGAGCGTAGTAAAAATTGTTAGACCACCTTAAAATGTTAGTAACATAGCGAGGATGTGTCATCATGAATAACGAATAAATTTTGTTAAGTAGGATATAATTCGCAACCTTAGTACTAACGACTATTGCTAATTCTAGATTATCACCAGGAGATGCGGTTTCGCCACCATCGCAAGGCGTCACCAGCAAGTTCTGAATCTGTGAGTGGATGCTTTGTTTTATGTTTTCTTGATTTATGTGTTAAATTTCTTTTCAAGTTTTGAGGTTTTAAATTGATGAAGAATATGCATGATGTTGTTATGCTTCCGTCTCAGCGCTTGTTTATTGCTTTTATGATTTCTGAGCTATATATATGTTTCTGCTGAGATGATCGATCATTGTTATGTTTTCGTCCCGACTCTCGTTGCATGTTTTTATATTTTTATGACTCATCATATGTTTCCGCTGGGGTGATCTATGACCCGCTACCTTGTCGACAGGGGATTGTTCGTTCCTCGCTCAGTCTATGCGCGCGACTTGGGCGTTGAGCGCTTGATATGTTTTTGACGATGCATGCATGAAAAAAATGATTTATGGATCTGTTTTGGATTTTTTCTATGGTTTTGTTATTTTTAGTATCCACTCACCAGGTCGTTCAAACAATCTGACCCCCCCACTCTCAGATTCTTTGTTATGCAGGTTTACATGGAGTGCGAGTTCGAGGGGATGGATACTGATGGCAGTCACTAGGGTATTCGGTCCACCAAGTCAAGTTAGATACAAAGTTCATTTCAGTCAGAGTCAGGAAATATTACATATATGTTATATAGTAAATAATATATATGTAATGCATCATAAGTATTCAATGTCAAAGTTATAATGTGTAGTAAATTTGGTACTTAGTACGAGGACTGTTATGCATGATGAAGAGTTGGGCATTGGTCCCATGCATGAGTTTATATACATGAAATGAGATTAGTATATGTCATAGAGTCAGAGGCTCAGGGGGATATGGTGGCATATTCCCTGCCGGTAGCATCTCCGTATTGGGGGTGTTACAAACAGTAGTCGAAAACCCCGGTCGTTACATAAACCTTTAGCGTCGATTACAAAGTTGCGACGGTAAAAGTTATTCTTTAGCGTCAATTATATTTTCGACGCTAAAAGTTAAAAAAAAATTAAATTTCCCTCAAAAATTTCCCTAAATTTTTATGAACTGCCAACATTTTAGCGTCGAATATTTCAACGCTAAAATGAAATAATTTCGATGCCAAATGGTTATTAAAATCCCCAAATCGTTTTCCCTTCTCCCTCATTATCTGCTTATGTTTTCTTCTCTTCTTAGTTCTCATTTCTCTCTCAGATTCTGGTAAGTGTTTCTTCTCTTCTTTCAATTGATTTTTTCTTGGTTTTATTTTTAGGTTGGGTTTGGGTTTTGTTGGTAGTTGATGTTTGATTTTTTTCTGTTGATGTTTGATTTCTTTTTCGCTATTATGTAGTTATTGCATGAAGCTTAATACAGCGGTTCCCTCTGTACATGGACTAGAAATGAGTTGATTTTAGTATTGATTTGTTATTTTGTTTGTGTTGTAAATGATGAAATTGGAGCGCATATATACATACATACATACATATATATATATATATATAGATGTGTTCATCAACGCACATAGGATGGGGATAGGGATAGGGGGCTATTATCCCATCGAAGGCTTTCGGGCTTGGATCCATGATGCTTATAGACTGATTTTGTTGGTTTGTGCATGGTTTAAAATTAATGAAGTTGATAAAGAAAGTATGTGAGTGAAATGGTTTTAGTTGAAGGGTGAGAAGCATAAAAGATTAATTATGAGGAGGAGAAAAGTTGAAAGCAGTAGTTGAAAGCATGTGAGTGAAATGATTTTGATGCTGTTATTTACAAAACAACAGCAGCATTTGCTGCTACTGCTTTGTTGTTATTACAGAATAGCTATTGTTTTTCATTTGTAGCAACAGTTGATGCTGCTATTGCAAAACTACAGCAGAAGCAATGTTTCAAAACATTATTGCTTAATGTCTGTGAAAGATTTTTTTTTTCTTATTTTGAAAGTTGCGGTGAAAGATTTTATTTCTTATTTTACAGATGGCACCGGGTAATCGCAAATGCGCTACTTCGACTCCATCTACATCTACAAGGATAAAGGCCGCTGATGGGGTCTCTTCTAGCACAGGTGACTCGAGTACAGGGAAGGGTCGAGGACGTACCCGTGGCCTAGGGTTGTTTAAGCACGTTAAGGCCCATGGCCGCATCCGGATATAGATATCGATGATGGAGAAAGACAGATCGGGCAATAGTTTTCATCATTTACCAATGCCATAGGTGCTGCTGCTCGATTTGAAGCTCCCTAAAACTACGTTTCTTAGAGAAAGATCATGTGGGAGACGAAAATCAACCAACTATTCCCGACGCTACTTATGAGTAAACTTACAATAGTGAGTTTTCGTTATTTTCTGTTATCTTTAAATTAATATTTTATATTTAATTTTTATTTGGTTGTTATTCATGTAGAAGTAGTTCGACATGGACCTGACCAAATCAAACATCCATAAGTATCTCGACCACCACATGGGGAAAAGTTATAAAGATTATAGGATAAAAGTCCTGAAATTGATATTCGACGAACATGGGCCTTTGGATGCTCCACAGCACAAGCCTGATTATATAGAGGAGCGAGACTGGTCATTCTTGTGTGAGCTTTGGTATAGCGAGAAACACGAGGTAATTTTTAAAATAATATGAAATTGATAATTCTCTCCATTTTTGTTACTTACGATGTTGTTAAATACAGAATAAATATCACGCAAATGACGAGAATCGAAGTAACCTGCGTTTCAACCATCGTGGAGGCTCCAAGCCTTTTTTCCAACACCGTGCCGAACATTCTGATGTAATAATATCCTAAACTGTTTTTTTAACAGTTCATTAATTTTACTAATGTCCAATAATGAGTTTATGCTTTTTAGTAAAGTAGCACAGGTAAGGTGCAGTCATTTCCAGAGTTTTTCTGAATGACACACTACAATGAGAAAAATAAATGGATCAATGAAGAAGTCGAACACTGCTACGTAAGTTTAAGTATTTAAAATAAATTGAATTGAATTTTTTCTTTTCAAGTTCAACCATTAACTTAAAAAAAAAATAAACAGAATGAAATGGTGGAGGTAAAACGACAAACTTAAGAGATAGGGTCTGACCCTCTACCAGATGAGGAGTTGTCACAATTGATTTTCAAAAACCAGACAGTGTACAACGACAAACTTGGCACTCGTAAGAAATCGACGTCATGTAGACGCACTACTATTTCTTCTCATATTAACACGTGCCTTCGAGAACAGCTAGCCAGCACCCAGAACATGTTGGAAAATACAGAATAAGAGCTGGGCAATACCAAAGTAGAGCTGAAGAAGACTCGGGAGAAGCTACTGCAGGTCTAGGTGGACCACCAATGGAAGATTCAAGAGTTCAACCAGCAGATAAGGTCTTTTAGGGAGATGCTAGAGGCCTCACTCGGTCAGAGTGCATCGGGCTTGATCGCCCCTCCATCATAGTAGCAATAAAATTTATTTTCATTTGTATAAAGATTCACAGCAGACACTCTTAATGTTTATGTATTTATTTTAATTATAAAAATAAAATAATTACTAGAATAAAAATAAGTGTACTATTATTCGTTAAATTTATTTTTTTATAATAATATTTTTAAAATATTAAATTGAATATTTCCGAGTAAAAGTACGTTAAATAATAAATCTGTTATACCCTTTAGCGCCAAAATAATAAATCTGTTATAGCCTTTAGCGTTGAATTTTTATATTTTCGAATTATAAAAATAATATTTATATTTTTATATTTTATATCGTTTAGCGTCGAATATATTCACCGCCAAAATAGGTCATTTAACATCGAAAAGTCTCATCGCCAAATAGGCACTTTAGCGTCGCAAATTATATTTTTTGGTCGAAAAATTTTGGACGCAAAATGTTAGCCTTTAGCGTCGAAAATTCGAAATGTTCTATTTCGACGTGAATTGTCTTTCTCATCCATCTTTTGGCGTCGAAATTATTCGACGCCAATTACCTTTAGCACCCAATTTTAGAATTTTAGCATTGATATATTTCGATGCTAAAAACCTTATTTCTTGTAGTGTCTATTGGAAACAACAATCTATTTTATAGTATCCTTTTGAACGACAAAAGAGGATAGATTTATGACTACTTGAAAATTAGTATCCAAATTATAGGACTAAGCACATTTACTAGTTTGTATATAATATGTTGACGAGTGATTTTCGTTCCAGTGGCAGTTTCGGGATAACGCTCCCGGGACAATCCTCCTCCAACCGTGAATTTATTTGGTTATGAGGGACCAAAAGTAAATTTACCAAAAGACAAATCAACACACAAGATCGACAAGAGGGTTTTACGTGGTTCGGCAGGGTAACCCAGCCTACGTCCACGGGAACAAAGTGGGGTGTTAATTTTATTACTAAACCAAGCTCGGCCGACCAGTATTCTCTAAGGTTGCCGAGCAGTTCTCTTTCGTAGAGTTTTTACAAAGAATATTTTTTTTATGAGACTTATTTCAACCAACATATACATATGAGACTACCCTCCCTTTATATACTAAGAGAAATGTAAAATTATTCTCATATCTTTATGACATCAGTCATATGGATCTCTGGCTGATTGACGGGCTCTCTGCCCCAACTGCCCCGCCAAAAGTGAGTCTGCCATCTGACTCCCTGTCACATCACTCAGTTTTCTACACTGCCATATTTCACCATTATAATGTCAGCCTGTAAAGATCTCTCAAACGGTGGTACATGTCAGTGGGAAAAGTCCAAATAGTCCCGATCACACGTCGGGTGTTATGAGGATGGCCAGATAACAAGTCATGTTATGCCAACTACTCCTAACCTGACCCAAAACATCTGAGCTCAATATCCTGATCCAGGAGGGAATATAGTACCAAACCGAGCTACCGAGCTAAAGTGGTCGGCCTCGGCTCGGATGTTGTCGGCCTCTGCCATTTGCATCATGTTGTATCCTCAGGTCGGTCAAATCCGAGAAGCCGGGTCTGAACACCATGCCTGACAGGGGAGTAACCAATATCATCTGAACATTCGTCCTTCCAAAAGGAGAAATTCCATCTCTGCATTTGCCGTACTATTCAAATACTTTGTCACAAGAAAATACCATCAACATTTGTCCCCTAGTTCTCGATTTCAATGAGTGCACGAGTTGGTACCGGGAACTATAAAATTAGAAGTGTGCTGATCAACCAGTTGGTGGTTGGCTCCAAGAGCCATAAAGAATCACTCTGACTGCCAATCAAGTCATCCCCGTCATCCTCATGTGCTCTGTCATCGAGGATTCTGACACCTATCCGTGGGGAACATGCTCTGACCCCGCGTTGATTATGATACACTCGGTGAGACGTAACCTGACTCCGAGCTAGCAATACACATGGCGTCGGCGGGACAAACCCAGCCCCGAGCTAGTGGAACAAATAGCCTCGGTGAAACAAATCCAACCCCGAGGTGGTGGAACAGATAGCCTCGACGGAATGAATCCAACCCCGAGCTTGTGGAACATATAGCCTCAGCGGAATGAATCCAGCCCCGAGCTGGTGGAACAGATAGCCTCGGCGAAACAAATCCAACCCCGAGGTGGTGGAACAGATAGCCTCGGCGGAACGAATCCAGCCCCCGAGCTGGTGGAACAGGTAGCCTCGGCGGAACGAATCTAGCCCCGAGCTGGTGAAACATATGAGACTTAATCGTGAAGGAAGAAATTTCAACCTCTGAGGCTCCGCGGATTCCGGCACAGGCATCCATTTTCCGGATATCAGCAAAAACAAAAGGTGGAATCTGGACGATGTTAGCACACCGGAGGTGACTTATCACATACTCCGTACAGACCCAAAAGGATAACAACTCGGGTGCCCCGAGGCAGCGTCCTTCCTGGTGCCTCCCAAAACACAATTTTAAACCTTACAATTTAGTGTCCCGGCTAGCCGGGCTACGAATCGGTGAGCGGCCAAAGCCATGGGGGCAGAAACCTCCCAATGTTGGGCGGGTCTGGAGTCTGCAAAGGCTATGAGGGCAAAAACCTCATCATGCTATGCTTCTTCTAATCCGAGGCGGTTAGGTAGATAACTCACGGGGGAAGAAACCTCCCCATGTTCGTCATCCTGATGGTTCGGCTCGGTTAGGCAGATAACTCACGGGGGAATAAACCTCCCCTTGTTCGCCATCCCGATGGTGTTTCTCAACGTGACTCACCAGCCAACTCATAGGGGAAGAAACCTTTCTGGGTCCGGTTTACCCGAGCTATTCCTCCAAAATACGAGTCATTGGGTAATAACGCTCTGGCCTCGGGGGTTTGATAATGACACCCGGGATTGGCATGCCACGAGGGGTTCACGCTTTTCCCACAAGTACTTCATCCCTTGATGCGTTCTGGATCCTCAAAGGTGAAAGGAATCAGGTCGGAACACTTCCACCCGGGGGTTTGATAATGACACCCAGGATTGGCGTGTCACGGACTTGGTGCCCTTCCCAACTACCGATCACATCTTCGCTTCGAGCACATCCCATGAATATTGAACATGGCTTTCGCATTCAATTAATAAACAAGTAAAGTGGACAAGTTTTTAATTCAAAATAGAATGTTTTATTCATATTCGAGTGACTTATTGCCCTTCTTACAACTCTTTTCGGGTCATTTCAATAGAGGATTTTACAAATAATTTTATGGTTCTTGTCTTGTTGTCCGATCACATCTTCTGGCCCGAACTTGATTCTGAAATTCCCGACCATGTCGACAGGATTCCCCCGAACCGAGCCTTCCAAAATCATTTCTGAGCAAATCAGGGGGCCCGGTCGAGGCCTTTTGTTCTGACTCCTAGTGGCCCGCCTCTTGAGCATTTTCTCATTTCCCCTTATTTGGGGAGGCCACCGCACTGATCGCTGGAGGCACTCATGGGTATCGAACTCATGCCCCTGGCCGGCTAGTTCGTCGGCCACTTGAACAGGAATATCGGGGCTGAGAAGCCACCAATCTGGCAGGTCGAACAACTGCCACGACTCCTTTAGGACGAGCCTATTCGTACGTAAGTGGTAGCGTGAGGAGTCTGCTATCCCCAAGCGTTATATTCCATTCTACCGCTCAGTCAAAATGGGTGATAGTTGGCCACCTGTTTTACATTCCATTCTACAGCTCAATGAAGACAGCTATTGCTGCCTAAATTCTCTAGACGTACCTTCCCTCATCTTTCCCACCATCGCCAACCTTCCTTTTTATCACGATTCCCTTCCTCTTTCCACTCTGACCAACTTCCGCCCGTTCTCTTTCTCTTTCATCCAGTCTTTCCTTCATTTTCTCCATCCACTCTGCTGCCGAACTCTCCGACGATCCATGGTTTCCGCCTTCTGCCATTGTCTTACTACGCAAGCTGTTTTTGGCCCTATTTCCCACAAACAGCGCCAACTGTTGACGAGTGATTTTCGTTCCAGGGGCAGTTTTGGGATAACGCTCCCAGGACAATCCTCATCCAACCGTGAATTTGTTTGGTTATGGGGGGACCAAAAGCAAATTTAGCAAAAGATAAATCAACACACAAGATCAACAAGAGGGTTTTACGTGGTTCGGTGGGGTAACCCAGCCTACGTCCACAGAAACAAAGTGGGGTGTTAATTTTATTACTAAACCGAGCTCGGCCGACCAGTATTCTCTAAGGTTGCCGAGCAGTTCTCTTTCGTAGTGTTTTTACAAAGAATACTTTTTTATGAGACTTATTTCAACCAACCTATACAAATGAGACTACCCTCCCTTTATATATTAAGAGAAATATAAAATTGTTCTCATATCTTTATGACGTCAGCCACGTGGATCTCCGGCTGATTGACGGGCTCTCTGCCCCAACTGCCTCGCCGAAAGTGAGCCTGCCATCTGACTCCCTGTCACATCACTCTATTTTCTACACTGCCACACTTCACCATTATGATGTCAGCCTGTAAAAATCTCTCAAACGGTGGTACATGTCAGAGGGAAAAGTCCGAATAGTCCTGATCACACGTCGGGTGTCATGAGGACGGCCAGACAACGTGTTGTGTATGCCAACTACTCCCGACCTAACCCAAAACATCCAAGCTCAATATCCTTATCCATGAGGGATGTTGTCGGCCTCGGCTCGGATGTACCGGGTGGTCGGCCTCGGCTCGGATGTTGTCGGCCTCTGCCATCTGCATCATGTTGTATCCTCAGGTCGATCAAATCCGAGAAGCCGGGTCCGAACACCAGGCCTGACATGGGAGTAACCAATACCATCTGAACATTCGTCCTTCCAAAAGAGAAATTTCATCTCTGCCCTTATCGTACTATTCAAATATTTTGTCACAAGAAAACACCATCAACATAATGTTCCTCCATAGTTTATGTGTATATAGCAAGACTTTGAGTTGGAGAAAATCTTATTCATGGAGCGCCTTTTAGGAAATTTGATAAGAAAATTCTTTGATTCTTTCATTTCCTGACTTTGAACATGACTTACAAGAGTCATGATTATCGATATTTTGGTCTTTATACACCCCCCATTTTTTCAGCCATTAATGCTGATTGATGATGACTCTTCTGTGTGGGACGAATGAACACATGATGTGGTATTTATAAGTTGATAAATAATTTTTCTATCTTTCATTATTAGTTAATTTTAAATTTTAGAAAAAAATAATAATATATATATATATAGATCCTATATTGATTGGATGTATCCATTATCCATTCCATATAATTTTTTTTCCTTGGTGAATGAGCCAAAAATAAATAGCCAAATTCATAAACCAGATGGACCAAATTGCTGAAGATATTAAAAATGATTGAAAAATAGTGTAAATGATTAGCTTCAATATCCAGGATAAACGAATATTAAATATCGTAATAGATTCCTGCGAAAATCAACAATTTAATAATAATAAATGAAATTCTTCAGAATCCCAAGTTATATGGGACCGTCTGTGATAATTCAATAAATGCAGGTAAAGTGTATGAAAATGATTTTTTGGTTGGTTTGGTGTCGTGGTAGAATTAATTCTTAAAAATTAATTTATAAGAAGAGAGACTTTATTCACTTAGACGTGGTCATCGGATCGATTTGGTTCCGAACTGGAATCGAACCGAACGATTCTCAACTCCACAAAAATGTGAAATTGGGAATCAAAATCGAACTGGACGATCCTGGTTCGGTTCCGATTTTGTATTTTTTTTAATTTTTAATTTTAATTTTAATCTCTTAAAAAAATAAAAATGGGATTTTCAAATTATTTAAAATTATTAATTTGAATTTATATTATATTAAATATACATTTAATATTTTACTAATATTATTAAGGGTAATTTAATAATTACATATACATTTAATATTTTACTTTTTCAAAAAAAAAAAAAAAAAAAAAACTCTTGGAACCATCTGGTTCTGTCCTGGTCGGCTAGGGTGGAACCTTAACCGAACCGGACTAATCCGTTTCCGATTCCGGAATCGGAACCGGTTGGAATCGAAATCAGTCAGTTCCTACCGGTTCGCCTCCGGTTCGGTTCGATTCCGAACCGGAATCACGGCCGGGTCTAAATTCACTTATAATTTCATTTGGGGAAATTATCAATTTTCTACCTAAAGATTGTCAAAAGTACAATTAAATTTTGAAATGTTCAATTTTCTACCTGATATTTAAAAAAGGTTCAATTTTCCACCCAGACGTTAATGGTGTTAGAATTTTACGGACGTCATAAAGGTATTTTGGCCATTTGATAACCTTTGGGTGAAAAAGTAAACTTTTTAAATTTCGGGTAGAAAAATGAACATTCTTTAAATTTTGGGTATAAAATATAACACTTTAAATACGTAGAAAAATTTCAAGTTATACCTGAAAAGATCCGGCTCCGCATTAATAAAAATACAAATCAAGATTTAGATCTCTAAGATCTGCACAGATCCATATTCAGATTTGCTAGACTAAAAGAAAATTCTGACCATAAAAAGGACATAAAACAACATATTGTTCTAGATGATAAAATACAGATCTAGATACGCATAGATTTGGATCCGTATGATATTTGTGGATTTGGATGTCGTTATTATCTGTGTAGATTTTCAGATATCTATATCAATAAAAATACAAATTTTTATTTTGAAATTATTTAATTTTAAACACCTAAAATAAAATAAAATACCAATTTAACATCCAAAAAATCTACAAATTCACAATCCATCAAAAATAAACTAAATCTAAATCTAAATCTAAAAATATAATAAAATTATAAAATAAAAAATTAATTATTTTTTTTTTCGTTTCCATATTCAGGATCAGTATATTATTATTATTATTATTATTATTATTATTATTATTATTATTATTATTATTATTATTAATTAACGGTGATCCAAATTTTTACAAATCCATATTTGGTTCTTTTCAAGTATAACTTCCATATTTATATATAGTTGTCTGAGACATTAATCTTCACCCCAAAATAACTGGTGGAAATCAATTTTTATTTATTTTTAATATAAACCCATTAAAAACACTTAAAAATTCACAATTTTTTCACTTGAACGTTATCAACATCTTTTAAAATGTTATATTTTCCTCTCGAAGTTTAAATTGTGTTCAGTTTTCCTCTTAAAGTTCAAAGCATTATGGGTGTTCATGGTTTTGGTTCAAACTGTACCTCGCGGTTTTGAAAAATATTGAAAATGATTTTGGGGTCGGACTCGAACCGTAATTTTTTGGCCGGTGCGTAATTTTGACCCAAATCGCGACCCGAACCGCCTTAACTTCTGACCCGCATTCAAATTAGACATTATTTTATACTTTTCTTCTTCTTTAACCATGAAATTTAAGATATTTAATGATCATATGACAATATGCAATGTATAAATGAGAATTAAGTATTTTTTTCTATTCAATTATTATGCAAAAACACACAAAATTTTTGTTTAATATTTTTTTAATCCAAACCGCTAACCTGAACCGCTGTGATTTTCCTTATTAAGTTTACGATTTCAGTTTCTAATTTCTCAAACCGCCAACCCACAGGTTTGAGATGTAAAATAAAAAAATCGACATGAACCGCACCGCGAACACCACTACAAAGAGCGTTAATTTTTCCATTTGGATGTTAGCAAATGACCAAAATATCCTCATGACGTCAACAAAACTTTAACATCATTAATGCTTTGAGTCGAAAAGTAATCGCTTTTTAATTTTCAGATGGAAAGCTTAACATTTCAAAAGTTTAGTTTGATTGCACTTTAGTCAATCTTTAAGTGGAAAACTGATAATTTCCCTCTCATTTATATTATTATATTTAACTCAAGTAGGATTTGGATTAGACCCGGTCAAGGTTTCAGTTCGGAACCCTAACCGAACCGGTTGGAACTGGACGGTTCCGGTTCCAACTGATTCCAACCGATTCCGGTTCCAAAATCGGAATCGGAATTGGATTTGTTCGGTTCGGTTAGAGTTTACCCCTAGCCGAACCGAACGAAACCAGATGGTCCACATGTTCTAACTGGAACCATTCGAATCATTCTACCCCAACGGCTAGTAGCTGTTGGGCTGGCAGGTGATGAGTGGTAAATCTATCACTATTTCTCACTCATTTAACCTAATATTTTGTATAATTTGTTGAGTTTTGTGAATATTTTGATGTGTTTTGTGTTATTTTATAGATAAATAAAGTTTCAGGACATTCTGGAGGTGATTTGGAGCAAAACAGTGAAAATTGGAAAAAGGGCATTTTGGTAATTTGGGCGCGTCGCGACGCGCAAGCCCTTGTCGTCGCGACGCTAACGTGTACCAAGTCTATGCTAACGTGCACCGAGTCAACGGGTCATAATTTGAAAAGTTTGACTTTGCTAATGTGCTCCGTGACACGTGTCACCATCACAGCCGATCTACTAACATGCTTCGTGCCACGTGTCATCATCCTACGGTGCCGACGGTCGCATCGCCACGTGTTACTCCACGTCATCATCCACATCATCACTTGACCGAGTCAACGTGCCACCTCACCGCCACGTCATCATCAGCCAATCACGAAGTGCCACGTGTCGCAATTATATGGTGCCGACAGTCACTTTGCCACGTGTCGACACGTCAGCGCCACGTCAACATCAATTATTGGCTCTCTTATCCGAAATTGACACGTGGCGGATAAGAATCTGAGCCGACGAATCAGAAGCCGCCACGTGTCACAATAATTGAGCTCCAACCACCTTGCCACGTGTCACCTTATCACCTTATCCAGAATCGCCACGTGTCATCACCAGAGCGTGCCACACCTAACTGTTCCAGCGTCGCGAAGCCAAAGGCCTTGGCGTCGCGACGCCCAGAGCCCAGTGAGGCCTATAAATTGAGCTCGATATTTCAGTTTTAGTTGTATCATTCTCTCTCATTTCTTTGATGTAAATATGGAGTCTTCTCTCTAGTTTCTTTTAATTTAAGTTTTGTAATTTAATTTTAATTACGTTCTGTAATAATAGTAATTTACTTTCTTTATTTTTACAGTTTTTACTATTCAACCATGAGGCCATCTGCTAAGGTGAAATGTAATTCTTTTACTTTTACTATTTAGATTAATCTCCCTTAAAAATAATATATTCATTATTTAAAATTTGACTTAAAAATGATACCGCCATATTGGTCGGTTGGTAATTCATTTTAATCTGGTTTAAACCTGACTAATCAAGGATACCGCCAGATTGGTCGGTTGGTAATTTAATTTTGGTTCCGCCTTTATGGCTGGTTTATCTTGGTTCCGCCTTTATGGCTGGATTATGGACAAATATTACCGCCTTAATGGCTGGTTGGACTTAATTTGACTTAATCAGATTACCGCCTATATGGCTGGTTGGTAATATTATCACAAGTTTATATATTATTTTATTTTACTTTTCAATTTCTACTTTACCGTATTTTTACTTTTCGGCATTTTTACTTTATGTCTTTTATTTTACTAGCCCTAGTTATGTGTTGTAACGAAATTAGTTATCTAGGGTTGTGATGAATTCCAATATCACCGGTTTATAAGGGGTTAGATTATAGTTTTGGTAATATAAAGATTTATTTATTGAGTCTTAATCTTAATGCTTTTTCATTAACTGGCCACTAATAAAATTGACTAGGTAAACTTAAAATGAACTAGAAATAGAGATTTTAAGTTTAAGACCTTAGACTCAATAGCCCACGATCTTCCTTGAGGATAGATAACCCTTTAATAGATTTCCTTACAGGATAGGAATATACCTGTCGGGCGGGGGTAGCCAAATTGGAACTTAATCTTAATAAATCTAGGTAATTTGGTTGACATAGACATATGGTTCAATTGGATTATACTAGGTATTTGTAATTGACCATCGGAAGAGGCTTTTACATAATTTAGTGTTCCGGGTTAATAAATCAATATTTTACCCAACTTTAAGATAACCACTTCATCTTTAAATAATATTGGAAGAAATCACAACCCTATATAGTTTTTAATATTGAATTTTCTTAAAACCTACTTTCGAACAATTTTATTTATTTATTTTTTAAATTTAGAATCGTCACCATTTCAAATCAATCAAACAACCTGTTAGATACTAGTAATCATTTGACCTCATAAAATTAATAGCATAGGTATTAAGTCCTCGTGGGATCGATACTTTTTATACTACTTGAACGATACGTCTGCTTGCGTTATACGTGTGTGTTTACGCCGGTCAAGTTTTTGGCGCCGTTTCCGGGGACTTATTTATCTTTCACTATTAGTTTAGAGGTTAGATACCTTTACTTGTATCTAATTTTCTTTTTACTTATTGTTTTTTTTTTCTTGTGTTTCAGGTTCTCATAAACTTCATGAGACGAACCAGAAGCTTTGAACTTCGACCGCTTGACCCGGAAATTGAAAGAACCATCAGACAGTTGAGAAGGGAAAGGCGAGAAGACCAAGAAGCTTTAGTCAACATGGAACCTGAACCTTTGGAGGTTGCACCACCAATTCCCATTCAAGACAGAACCATTCTGGTGGTTGACAGACTCATTTCTTGCATTGTACTTCCTCCATTACCAGCAAATGCAGGTGACATCAAAACATGCATTGAGATGATTCAGCAGTCATTTCAGTTTGGGGGGAATGCAACTGAATATCCTAATGCCCACATCAGCAACTTCCTGGAAGTTTGCGACACTTTCAATTACAACCGAGAAGCTGAAGAAGCAATGAGATTGCGTGTTTTCCCATACTCCTTGAAGGACAGAGCTAAAGCTTGGCTACATTCATTACCAGCAGGTTCCATCACAACTTGGAACACTTTAGCCACCAAATTTCTTGCAAAATACTTTCCACCAGCCAGAACTGTAAGGCTTTATGTGATTTAGGTGCTAGTGTTAACTTGATGCCTTTTTCTATTTACAGGAAACTGCAGATTAGAGAAGCAATGCCTACCTCAGTTTCATTGCAACTTGTTGATCGAACACTAGCATTTCCAATAGGTGTTGTTGAAGATGTGCTGGTCAAAGTCGAAAAACTAATTCTCCCAACAGATTTCATCATCCTTGACATGGAAGAAGATAAAGAAGTACCTATAATTCTTGGGAGACCATTCTTGGCTACAGGTAAAACTGTGATTGATGTGCAAAAAGGAGAACTGACCATGAAAGTACAGGACCAAGAAGTTACCTTTAATGTTTTCAAAGCCATGAAATTCCCGAGTGATGAAAAGGAATAAGAATGCTTCAGAGTTGATGCTGTTGATAGTATCGTTCAAAATACTGAGCCAAATCCCATAGATACACTTGAAGCTTGCATCACCAACATGACTGACAGTGAGCTAGATGCTGAAATCCTGGAATGTATCAACTAACTTGACAAACCATTCCGATTCAAAGAAACACCACCAGTTGAAAGCTTGGAACTGCCAAAGAAAGATCGGATCAAGCCCTAAATTGAAGAACCACCACAGTTGGAGCTGAAGTTACTTCCGAGTCATCTCAAGTATGCATTTCTTGGAAACTCTTATGAATTACCTGTTATTATTTCATCTTCCCTAACATTGGAGCAGGAAGAAAAGTTGCTGAGAGTGTTACGAGAGCACAAGAAAGCCATTGGCTGGACTATAGCAGACATTCGAGGCATTAGTCCATCATTTTGCATGCACAAGATCCTGATGAACGATGAGTACAAACCCACAGTGGAACATCAACGGAGACTCAATCCAATCATAAAGGAAGTCGTGAAGAAAGAAATCATCAAATGGTTGGATGCTGGCATCATTTACCCCATCTCAGACAGCAGTTGGGTAAGTCATATGCAGTGTGTGCCGAAGAAATGAGGAATTACTGTGGTTACCAATGAAAAGAACGAGCTGATTTCAACAAGAACGGTGACTGGATGGAGAGTATGCATGGACTATAGAAAGCTGAATAAAGCCACGAGAAATGACCATTTTCCGCTACCATTCATTGACCAGATGTTAGACAGATTGGCGGGACATGAATTCTATTGCTTTCTTGAAAGATATTCAGGATACAATCAGATTTCCATCGCCCCAGAAGATCAGGAGAAAACCACATTTACATGTCCCTATAGTACTTTTTCTTTCCATAGGATGCCATTTGGATTATGTAATGCCCCCGCCACTTTTCAGCGTTGCATGATGGCCATATTCTCAGACATGCTGGAGCACAGTATGGAGGTATTCATGGATGACTTTTCTGTGTTTGGAGATTCTTTTGACCATTGCTTGCAAAATCTGGACAGGTGTTACAAATGTGCGAAGATACAAACCTGGTACTCAACTGGGAGAAATATCATTTCATGGTACATGAAGGCATTGTTCTTGGACACCGGATCTCACAAAAAGGAATCGAGGTAGACAAAACAAAGATTGAAACAATTGAAAAACTACCTCCGCCGACATCAGTCAAAGGGATTCGGAGCTTTCTCGGACATGCAGGTTTTTACAGGAGATTTATCAAAGACTTTTCCAAGATTGCTAAACCTCTATGCAATCTTCTGGAAAATGATGTGCCTTTCAACTTCACCAAAGAATGCCAAGAAACTTTTGAGATCTTAAAACAGAAGTTGGTCTCTGCCCCCATCATTGTAGCACCAGACTGGACCCTTCCATTTGAAGTGATGTGCGATGCTAGTGATTTTGCTGTAGGTGCAGTTTTGGGACAACGAAAAGCAAAGATTTTCCACACCATTTACTACTCTAGCAGAACTCTGAATGAAGCTCAACTCAACTACACAACCACTGAAAAAGAGTTGCTCGTAGTTGTTTACGCTTTTGACAAATTCCGCTCCTATCTGCTGGGTCCTAAAGTGGTGGTCTACACAGATCATTCAACAATCAAATACTTAATCACTAAGAA
This sequence comes from Zanthoxylum bungeanum, assembly GCA_019454045.1. NCBI lineage: Eukaryota > Viridiplantae > Streptophyta > Magnoliopsida > Sapindales > Rutaceae > Zanthoxylum > Zanthoxylum bungeanum. The sequence goes on from SKCR01037563.1 coordinate 37,007, forward strand.
AGATGCCAAACCCAGATTGATCCGTTGGATACTTCTTTTGCAAGAATTCGACGTAGAGGTTCGAGACAGGAAATGGACAGAGAATCAGGTGGCAGATCATCTATCGAGGCTCGAGAATGGAGAAACAGCTGGCAAAGAACTGACAATCAAAGAAACTTTTCCAGATGAACAGCTATTTGCCATGAAACAACAGGAATTTCCTTGGTATGCTGACTATGTCAACTACATTGTGTTAGGAAAATGGCCGTTGGAATGGACAACTCAGCAACGGAAGAAATTCTTCAAAGAAGTCAAGCACTATGTCTGGGATGAGCCGTACTTGTTCAAACGATGTGCTGATCAATTATTGAGACGATGTGTTCCACAAGAGGAGATCAACAGTGTTTTGCAGCACTGTCATTCATCACCATATGGCGGACACTTCAGCAGAAAAAAAACTGCAGCCAAAGTCCTTCAATCAGGTTTGTTCTGGCCCACTCTTTTTAAAGATGCTTATCTTTTTGCTTTTCAATGTGACAGGTTCCAGAGAATGGGAAATATTTCCAAGAGAAATGAAGGACCGTTGCAAAACATTCTAGAAGTGGAAATATTCAATGTGTGAGGTATAGATTTCATGGGACCCTTTGTTCCATCATTCGGAAACCTGTACATCCTGGTTGTTGTAGACTATGTTTCCAAATTGGTTGAAGCAATTGCATTGCCATCCAATGATTCAAAAGTGGTGATCAAATTCATGAAAAAGAACATTTTCACTCGGTTCGGAACACCTCGTGCAATCATCAGCGATGATGGCTCATATTTCTGCAACAGATACTTCGATGCACTCCTATCCAAAAACGGAGTTACTCACAAAGTTGCCACTGTTTACCATCCACAGTCAAATGGACAGGTTGAGGTTTCAAACAGAGAGATCAAAAAAATCTTAGAGAGAACCGTTGGATCAACAAGGAGGGACTGGTCAACAAAACTAGATGATGCATTATGGGCCTACCGGACAACTTACAAGACACCCATTGGTATGTCCCCATATCGATTGGTGTTTGGGAAAGCATGACATCTGCCAGTTGAGCTTGAGCACAAGGCGTACTGGGCACTGAAGAAGTTTAATTTTGATTCACAAGCTGCATGAGAGAAAAGAATTCACCAACTCAATGAATTAGAGGAATTTCGCCTACAGGAGAATGCCAAATTGTACAAGGAAAAGACCAAAAAATGGCATGACCGAAAAATAGTGCACAGACAGTTGGAACCAAGGCAGCAGGTGTTGTTGTATAACTCGAGGTTGAAACTTTTCCCTGGAAAGTTGAAATCTAGGTGGTCAGGTCCATTTGTGATCACTCAGGTTTTACCTTATGGAGCTGTTGAGTTAATGGATCCCAACACCAACAACACATTCAAAGTTAACAGTCAGCGTGTCAAGCATTACTGGGGAGAATCATTTGAGCGAAAAAAAGAAAGTGTCACACTTTCAGATCCAGCCTAACGTTCAAGAAGTCACGTCTAGCTGACGACTTTAAACTTAGCGCTCGCAGGGAGGTAACCCGTGTAATTTTTGTATATATTGTGATTTGGTGTGATTTAATTTTGTGTGTTTAGTTTTTGCAGATTAAGATATTTCAAGATAGAAGAAGCTCTTGCAAATCTTCACAAGCAATTTCCTTCTCTCCCTCAAAAATCTCTGATGAAAGTTTACAAAGCTCGCTTGGAACGGATGAGACTACTAACAATCCATGGTGTTCCTAATGACATTCGTTGGGTAATTGAAGCAAGAGTCCGATTGGCAGGTGAGTCTTCTGACTCATTTATTTCACATTTGCCTGGTTTTGGAAGAAGCACCTATACAAAGAAACGTAGAGTTAAGCAAATGGGTGTTTGTTACAAATGTGCACGCTGGAATTGCAATATAGTGGATCAACGAAGGAAAACAGTGAACCAGTGAACCAGAAAAGTTGTGGAGCATTAACCCTTCCGACAGCCGCGTAACGTACTTCCGAGAGGTGACTTAAAAGGTAAGACTTGAGGGAACCCTTTTATTTATTTTCGTTCATCTTTTTCAGTTATTTATTATTATTTCTTCTCATGCATCTTGTTGGTTTATGTATGTCATTTTTGTTGGATGAATGATTGAGTGTTGCCTCTCGTGGTATATCAGATGGAAACCTATACGTAAATTTCGTAGCCGAATCCGAATGGACGGTAGTGCGATCTGTACTTGGGATACAACTCCATGTACCACTTGGGGAAACACTCATGTATGCGTTTATGAGATTATAGATGTCATGTTTGTGACTCTGTTCGAACGCATTATCAAACGCTACTCGAACGTATGCATTCTGCCTCGGCACGTTCCAACGCGTTATCAAATGCTACTCGAACGCGTGCATTCTATTTACCGTTCGAATGCATTATCAAATGTTACTCGAATGCGTGTATTTTGTTTACCATTCGAACGCGTTTACGAATGCTACACGAACGCGCACGCACTGGACAGATTCCTTCATCATGTTTTATACATGTTTGTCTCCTTAGTTATTCATTTCCCCATCATATGCTTAGTTAGCTCTCTTTAATATTTATTCTTTTACCGTTATTGTCTATTTATCTTTCCGTATTTATTTATTTAATATGTTTATGAAATTATGTGTTTGCCGTTATGTCGATTTACTTTTAAGCATGTAAACTTATATATAGGTTGTATGCAAACTTAGATATAGGTTATTCTTGCATGTGTATGTTGTGTAGACTTGGTTATATTATTGCGCGAATCCGATCATTACAAGTGGCATGAGTAAGGGACCATTCCGAACCCAACGGTTTGAGGTCTTCCCTTGCGAGGGGTGAGTGCAGCCTTAAATCATTTCCCAGTTCACACTAGGTGACGAGTCCATTTTATTTCTCTGGTTTAGTCCCCCGCGGGCTACTTCGTACTCCCAACCGGGTTGCGAGCCCTGGAACAGCATCGCCGATTTCTGTGTCCTATAGTATGCATTCTTAGGAAACTCTTATGAGTTACCTGTGATTATTTCTTCTTCGCTAACATTGGAGCATGAAGAAAAGTTTTTGAGAGTGTTCGAGAGCATAAGAAAGCCATTGGCTGGACTATAGCAGAAATTCGAGGCATTAGTCCATCTTTTTTCATGCACAAGATTCTGATGAATGACGTGTTGGACAATTATGACCCATAGCGTCACTATTTGTAAAAGACATTGCGGTTTTTGTACAAATTAACTGTGTGACAATGGAAATTTCTATTTTATCATTTTGTAATTAGATTACTTAAATATATAAATGATAAAAGTCCTTATGATTAGTTCCGGATTATAAGATATGAGACAATATCAATCCACAAAGGTTTAATCATTAAATATCCCTAGTCGTAGTATTATCGAGACTGGACATCGATAATGCAGAATAGACTAGTATTGCACTTGTGCGTGATATAGAAGTGTAACAGCATAGTTCTCATATATTTAAGTATTGGATACTTATGCAAGTGTGATAGGAGGTTGTTTTTACCGATGGTACGGAAACAGCTTCGCTCTGGATAGACCTCGCGGAATCTCATTGGTAGTATGACTATGTGTCTATGGGAATCCGCTTCAGGGTAGGTGTATTTGATCTGAACCTAAGACTTGCATCGCTAGTACTTGCGACAATCAATACGCTTTGGTTTTGGTCGTCCGGGACTTTGACAGGTTCTGTGTACGCCTCTTCTGGGTTTATTGAGAATCGTAGTGTATTGGGTGTGATGTCAAGACGGAAGTATCACTTCAGTCATATGGAGATGATGATCACACAGAGATACAGAACTGGTTCTCTATTATGTTGCAACTATCGGGATAATATGACAAGGTCATGATTATCCGATTATAGAGACTAGTTTCTTGTGATCCGATATATGCTTCGTACGGGGCAGACACTATTACATCCCCAGGCCTTGCATGTGACATCTGATACTGGATCGTAATACGCAATACTACGTATACTACGCCTGTTATAGATTATATATTCCTTAAAGAATATTTCTGGAGAATTGGGTAGACACGGTGCTTTGCTAGAAGTCAACCATGTCTCGTAAATCGGTAAGAATGTGGTACCGGGTACGCACGTGTTTGGATAGTCTGACGATCGGATTTACTGCCAATATATCCAGGGATCTCATGGGTCGCTTCCCGAAGATTCACCGATGACGTATGACTCGAATATAATTAATCTGGGATTAATTAGAAGAGAGAAAAAATTAATCTAGGATTAATTACGGTAAGATTTTATCTGGGATAAAATTCTATTAGAAGAGTGAGAACGATTAATTCGGAATTAATCGATAAAATAATATATTTGATATATTAAATGAAATTAGATTTCATAACAGAATTAAAATTTTATTTTAATTCGGGCGAACAAATTAATTTGGAATTAATTCGCGAGCGACTTTAATAGTAATTTTGCTAGGCATAATTATTTAATTAAATTTGATTTAATTACGTCGCAATAGAAAATTCGTTAATTCGGAATTAACGAACCCGAGCCCGGAATGTGTTTGCGGGCCCACTCGGATTTTGAATTCAAGTGGGGCCCACAAGTCACATCACTTGTCTTCTCATCACTTTTTGGTGATGGAAGTAAGTAATGATTTGTTGGTGACTTACCAAACACTCAATATTGTGAAAGGTGATAGACTTTTACCTAAACTTGATTTTGGTATATGGTTTTTAGATTTTTTAGAAATCAAAAACAAGTCAACACAATTTTCACTCTTCTTCCTCTCTCTCTCATTCATGCCACTCTCCCTCTCTTAGATTTGGCTTGGCCGAAACTCATCAAGAACAAAAAAGAAATTGTTGCAATTTTTCAAGTGCTAGCACACATCAAAGAATCATACTAAGGTGCTAGGGAAACTTTTCCCATTGAGCTTGGAATCAAAGATAAAGCTTGGAGCTTGATACACAACTTTGGAGGAGCTTGGAACAACTTCAAAGAGAGCAAATTTTTTCAAGTGATATACTTCTTTTAGTATTCACATGATTTCATGCTTGAAATGATCTTGGTTTGACATTAGAAACCCAACAATGGTATCATGAGCCTATTTGAGCATGAAATTGAATTTAGGGTTTATAATCTTGATTTGAGTATTTTTGATTTGAGCATGATTTAATCAAATTATTTGTTTGAGTATGCTTAGATAATGTTAACTTAGAGTTATGTATTATCAATTTGATGAAAAATTAATTGAATATGAACCCCTTTGTAGATCATGGTAATTTTTATTTTTTAGACCATTGGATGTGTTTAAAGACATGATATATATTGATTTGTGATTTAATTGGATTGAAATCAAAATCGGATATAAAAATATCATATTGTTGTGACCTTGGGAGCATGTTAATGACTTGATTTTGTTTCAATAATGTTGGACATATATTGATAATAATAAAGCATGATTAATTATGTAAATTGGTATTTTGGAAATGTTAATTTGAATAATTAATTATGGCTATACATTTTAATTAATTAAATTGTGAAATTTGGAATATTAGAATTTAATTAATTAGGCTTAATTTGGAATTGGGCTAAAATTGTTGTATTTGGGCCTAATGGGCTTGGTTGGGCCAAGTTGGTTTAGGACAATTGGATTGGATCCAAATTGGGCCTAAACCATTCCATTAAGTCCAAATATAATAAATGGGCCTTTTAATATTTAATTGGGCATAAAGGGCCAAAGTTGATTTTATGGCAAATAGGGTAATTCCTTAATTGGGCATTGGCATTTGGGTTTGACCCATATTGACCAAAGCCCATGCCTTAAGAAATTAATTGAAAGCCCATTGGACTTTAATTAAATTGACATTGGATGTTAATTGGGCTTTGACACCCGTTAAGATTAGATTTAGAATCTAAGTCGAAAAGGCGCATTAAAAAGTGTAATTATTTAATTTGGAATTAAATAAAGAATTAGTATTGAATACAAATTAAATCGGATTTAAAATTGTAGTTCGATATAATTCAAGAATATGCACTTGTAGTATTTACTCTTAAAACGAGTTGGACTCGCGCAAATCAAATCGTTGTTTGAACATTAGATGATCACTTAATTCAAAGATTAATTATTTGGATTAGATTGATTGAATAACATGCTTTGTGTGAATACATGGATGTGTTGTATGAATAATGTATATCAGATGGATATTAGATGGGTGAGGGCAATTTTAGAAATTGTTGTAATAAATTTAGAATTTATTAAATTGGACCTGCGTGTCCAGCCTTTATCTCTCGATTCTTTGTAATTCTCTTCTCACCAATTCCCCTCAATGTAATGAGGTTTCTTTGATGTATTATGTAATTGGGTAGAAGTTAGAATAGTGTTAGCCGGGGAGAGGAAAGTGAGTGATATTCGAGTGACCTATTGCCCTTCTTACAACTCTTTTCGGGTCATTTCAATAGAGGCTTTTACAAATAATTTTATGGTTCTTGTCTTGTAGTCCGATCACATCTTCTGGCCCGAACTTGATTATGAAATTCCCGACCATGTCGACAGGATTCCCCCGAACCGAGCCTTCCAAAATCATTTCTGAGCAAATCAGGGGGCCCGGTCGGGGCCTTTTGTTCTGACTCCTAGTGGCCTGCCTCGTAGGCATTTTCTTATTTCCCCTTATTTAGGGAGGCCACCGCACTGATCGCTGGAGGCATTCATGGGTATCGAACTCATGCCCTTGGCCGGCTAGTTCGTCGGCCACTTGAAGAGGAACATCGGGGCTGAGAAGCCACCGATCTGGCAGGTCGAATAACTGCCACGACTCCTTTAGGACGAGCCTGTTCGTACGCAAGTGGTAGCGTGAGGAGTCTGCTATCCCCAAGCGTTATATTCCATTCTACCGCTCAGTCATAATGGGTGATCGTTGGCCACTTGTTTTACATTCCATTCTACAGCTCATGAAGAGAGCTATTGCTGCCTAAATTCTCTAGGCGTTCCTTCCCCCATCTTTCCCACCATCGCCAACCTTCCCTCTTCTCACGATTCCCTTCCTCTTTCCACCTGACCAACTTCTGCCCGTTCTCTTTCTCTTTCATCCTGTCTTTCCTTCATTTTCTCCATCCACTATGCTGCCGAACTCTCCGACGATCCATGGTTTCCGCCTTCTGCCATTGTCTTACTATGCAAGCTGCTTTTGGCCCTATTTCCCACAGACATCGCCAACTGTTGACGGGTGATTTTCGTTCCAGGGGCAGTTTCGGGGTAACGCTCCCAGGACAATCCTCCTCCAACCGTGAATTTGTTTGGTTATGGGGGGACCAAAAGCAAATTTAGCAAAAGATAAATCAACACACAAGATCAACAAGAGGGTTTTACGTGGTTCGGTGGGGTAACCCAGCCTACGTCCATGGGAACAAAGTGGGGTGTTAATTTTATTACTAAACCGAGCTCGGCCGACCAGTTCTCTTTCGTAGTGTTTTTACAAAGAATACTTTTTTATGAGACTTATTTCAACCAACCTATACAAATGAGACTACCCTCCCTTTATATATTAAGAGAAATATAAAATTGTTCCCATATCTTTATGACGTCAGCCACGTGGATCTCCGGCTGATTGACGGGCTCTCTGCCCCAACTGCCTCGCCGAAAGTGAGCCTGCCATCTGACTCCCTGTCACATCACTCTATTTTCTACACTGCCACACTTCACCATTATGATGTCAGCCTGTAAAAATCTCTCATACGGTGGTACATGTCAGAGGGAAAGGTCCAAATAGTCCCGATCACACGTCGGGTGTCATGAGGACGGCCAGACAACGAGCTGTGCTATGCCAACTATTCCCGACCTAACCCAAAACATCCAAGCTCAATATCCTTATCCATGAGGGAAGATAGTATTGAACCGAGCTACCGGGCTAAAGTGGTCAGTCTCGGCTCGGATATTGTCGGCCTCTGCCATCTGCATCATGTTGTATCCTCCGGTCGGTCAAATCCGAGAAGCCGGGTCCGAACACCATGCCTGACATGGGAGTAACCAATACCATCTGAACATTCGTTCTTCCAAAAAGAAAAATTTCATCTCTCCCCTTATCGTACTGTTCAAATATTTTGTCACAAGAAAACACCATCAACATAATGTTCCTCCATAGTTTATGTGTATATAGCAAGACTTTGAGTTGGAGAAAATCTTATTCATGGCGCGCCTTTTAGGAAATTTGATAAGAAAATTCTTTGATTCTTTCATTTCCTGACTTTGAACATGACTTACAAGAGTCATGATTATCGATATTTTGGTCTTTATACACCCCATTTTTTCAGCCATTAATGCTGATTGATGATGACTCTTCTGTGTGGGACGAATGAACACATGATGTGGTATTTATAAGTTGATAAATAATTTTTCTATCTTTCATTATTAGTTAATTTTAAATTTTAGAAAAAAATAATAATATATATATATATAGATCCTATATTGATTGGATGTATCCATTATCCATTCCATATAATTTTTTTTCCTTGGTGAATGAGCCAAAAATAAATAGCCAAATTCATAAACCAGATGGACCAAATTGCTGAAGATATTAAAAATGATTGAAAAATAGTGTAAATGATTAGCTTCAATATCCAGGATAAACGAATATTAAATATCGTAATAGATTCCTGCGAAAATCAACAATTTAATAATAATAAATGAAATTCTTCAGAATCCCAAGTTATATGGGACCGTCTGTAATAATTCAATAAATGCAGGTAAAGTGTATGAAAATGATTTTTTGGTTGGTTTGGTGTCGTGGTAGAATTAATTCTTAAAAATTAATTTATAAGAAGAGAGACTTTATTACTTAGACGTGGTCATCGGATCGATTTGGTTCTGAATTGGAATCGAACCGAACGATTCTCAACTCCACAAAAATGTGAAATTGGGAATCAAAAATGAACTGGACGATCCTGGTTCGGTTCCGATTTTGTGTTTTTTTTTTAATTTATAATTTTAATTTTAATCTCTTAAAAAAATGAAAATGGGATTTTCAAATTATTTAAAATTATTATTTTGAATTTATATTATATTAAATATATATTTAATATTTTACTAATATTATTAAGGGTAATTTACTAATTACATATACATTTAATATTTTACTTTTACAAAAAAAAAAAAAAAAAACCTCTTGGAACCATCCGGTTCTGTCCGGGTCGGCTAGGGTGGAACCTTAACCGAACCGGACTAATCCGTTTCCGATTCCGGAACCGGAATCGGTTGGAATCGAAATCAGTCAGTTCTTACCGGTTCGGCTCCGGTTCGGTTCGATTCCGAACCGGAATCATGGCCGGGTCTAAATTCACTTATAATTTCATTTGGGGAAATTAACAATTTTCTACCTAAAGATTGTCAAAAGTACAATTAAATTCTAAAAATTTTGAAATGTTCAATTCTCTACCTGATATTTAAAAAAGGTTCAATTTTGCACCCAAACGTTAATGGTGTTAGAATTTTACAGACGTCGTAAAGGTATTTTGGCCATTTGATAACGTTTGGGTGAAAAAGTAAACTTTTTAAATTTCGGGTAGAAAAATGAACATTCTTTAAATTTTGGGTATAAAATATAACACTTTAAATACGTAGAAAAATTTCAAGTTATACCTGAAAAGATCCGGCTCCGCATTAATAAAAATACAAATCAAGATTTAGATCTCTAAGATCTGCACAGATCCATATTCAGATTTGCTAGACTAAAAGAAAATTCTGACCATAAAAAGGACATAAAACAACATATTGTTCTAGATGATAAAATACAGATCTAGATACGCATAGATTTGGATCCGTATGATATTTGTGGATTTGGATGTCGTTATTATCTGTGTAGATTTTCAGATATCTATATCAATAAAAATACAAATTTTTATTTTGAAATTATTTAATTTTAAACACCTAAAATAAAATAAAATACCAATTTAACATCCAAAAAATCTACAAATTCACAATCCATCAAAAATAAACTAAATCTAAATCTAAATCTAAAAATATAATAAAATTATAAAATAAAAAATTAATTATTTTTTTTATTTTGTTTCCATATTCAGGATTATTATTATTATTATTATTATTATTATTAATTAACGGTGATCCAAATTTTTACAAATCCATATTTGGTTCTTTTCAAGTATAACTTCCATATTTATATATAGTTGTCTGAGACATTAATCTTCACCCCCAAAATGACTGGCGGAAATCAATTTTTATTTATTTTTAATATAAACCCATTAAAAACACTTAAAAATTCACAATTTTTTCACTTGAATGTTATCAACATCTTTTAAAATGTTATATTTTCCTCTCGAAGTTTAAATTGTGTTCAGTTTTCCTCTTAAAGTTCAAAGCATTATGGGTGTTCATGGTTTTGGTTCAAACTGTTCCTCGCGGTTTTGAAAAATATTGAAAATGATTTTGGGGTCGGACTAAACCGAACCGTAATTTTTGGGCCGGTGCATAATTTTGACCCAAATCGCGACCCGAACCGCCTTAACTTCTGACCCGCATTCAAATTAGACATTATTTTATACTTTTCTTCTTCTTTAACCATGAAATTTAAGATATTTAATGATCATATGACAATATGCAATGTATAAATGAGAATTAAGTATTTTTTTCTATTCAATTATTATGCAAAAACACACAAAATTTTATTAAAATTTTTTTTAATCCAAACCGCTAACCTGAACCGCTGTGATTTTCCTTATTAAGTTTACGATTTCAGTTTCTAATTTCCCAAACCGCCAACCTACAGGTTTGAGATGTAAAATAAAAAAATCGACCTGAACCGCACCGCGAACACCACTACAAAGAGCGTTAATTTTTCCATAGATGTTAGCAAATGACCAAAATATCCTCATGACGTCAACAAAACTTTAACATCATTAATGCTTTGAGTCAAAAAGTAATCGCTTTTTAATTTTCAGATGGAAAGCTTAACATTTCAAAAGTTTAGTTTGATTGCACTTTAGTCAATCTTTAAGAGGAAAACTGATAATTTCCCTCTCATTTATATTATTATATTTAACTCATGTATGATTTGGATTAGACCCGGCCAAGGTTCCAATTCGGAACCCTAACCAAACCGGTTGGAACTGGAAGGTTCTGATTCCAACCGATTCCGGTTCCGAAACCGGAATCGGAATCGGATTTGTTCGGTTCGGTTAGAGTTCACCCCTAGCCGAACCGAACGAAACCAAATGGTCCACATGTTCTAACTGAAACCATTGGAATCATTCTACCCCAACAGCTAGTAGTCGTTGGGCTGGCAGGGAGCCCAACGGCTCCATGCCCTAAAATTTAAAAAAAAAATAAGGATAATTACTAAATTACCCATAATAACATTAGTAAAACGACTAGTTTTAGGGGCATTTTAGGTATCATAAAAGTAATCCAAAAATGTATACATATGGGTCATTGTTAATTTTTTTAACAGAATAATTCTCTCATTTCTCAATTTCTACAATTCTCTCATTTTCAATTCTCTCATCTTCAATTTCTCATTCTCAATTAATTCTCTCATTATTCAATATTAATAAAAAAAAATGGCAAGTTCATCTGAGAACGCCATGTCCAATGTGCCAATCTAAACGGTCAAAGTATCGGTACACGGAGAAGAGAAGTTATGGCTCGATCCTCCGATATTTTCAAAATTCATTTTCATTTAATCGAGACTGAAAATGAAGGTCCAAGAGCAATATGCAACTATTGTGGTATATCTTACAAATTTACTAGCGGATATGGCAATATGAACAAGCACTTGGATAGACATCATGCCGTTGAAATTGGACTTGATACAACACAAACTCAAATGAGCAGGTACGCATCATCTAGTTAAGGTACGGGTTCTTTAGATTTATTTAAATATTCTGATGCTAAAAATAGAGAACAATTTGCTAAATTTACTTGTATGACACATCTTTCTGTAAGTTTTGGTGAAAAATTACTTTTACTAATTACGCTCAAACTGCTTTAAATTCTGCTGCTTGTAAAAGGATTAGAAATACAACAAAACGTCAAAATTTTTAAATTATACAAAGATGGTAAAATTATTTTAAATGAAATATTTAAAGATATTAAATGTCGTCTTTCTATTTGTTCTAATATTTGGAGTGACCATTGACAAACACACTCATACATGGGTGTGACTTGTCATTAGATTGATGCATCATGGAACATGTAAAATCGACTTATTGCATTTAGTGTTTTTGATGAGCAACGTAATGCACAAAATATTTATAGAATGATTAAAGTAGTTTTTGATTAATATGATTTATTAGGTAAAATTTCAACAATTAGTTTTGACAATACATCTGTAAATATTACATCAATTGGAGATTTAAAAGAAATATGCCAATCAAATTTGGGCTATCGATTTTTTCATGTTCGTTGCACATGTCATGTCCTTAATTTATGTATTCAAGATGGTCTTACTTCTTTAGCACCTTACATTAATTCTATTAAAAGAAATATGTCAATCAAAATTGGGCTATCGATTTTTTCATGTTCGTTGCACATGGCATGTCCTTAATTTATGTATTTAAGTACTTTAGAAGCAACAACATGTGTGGATGATTGGACCCAAGTTGATCTAAGGCAATAAGAAAATTCCCCCAATGACTTTGAAGACTTATTCGACAATGCATCTGCAAGTGCAAGTGAAACGAGGGCTGAAGGATCAACATACACTGATAATGATGATGACTGATGAGTAAATAATTGTAAATAGTAATGGAGAACTATCTTAAAAATGTAATGAAATTACGTGAGCTTTGATTCCTCTCACCCCTAAAGGAAACGTAGGTAACTTATGTTTTTAAAAATTTAAGTTCAAACTCTTTAATTTTATTTTTAATTTAATATAATCTAAATTCAAATTCATAATTTTAAATAAAAATTTTAATCTCTTTTTTATTTTTATTTTTAAAAAAAATTATTATTAAAATAAAAAAAAACTGCAGGGAACCAGAATCAGGAACTGTTCGGTTTGGTTCCGGTTTGGAACCGAACCGAATCGTTGGCCGGGTCTAATTTAGATCATAACATTCCATAATATTTCACAACTGACGTTTACCGTGATTGATCATATATAGTTGGGTGACTTTTTGAATTCCATAACAGCCTCCCTAAATCATCATGTCCACAACAACAATCACAAAATCACATTTATACATATCCTATATTTGACATAGTGCTATCTATCTCATACTCGACATGATGTCTCACATCCTATATTCGACATGATACCTATTATAATATTAATTTTTCTAAACTCATTGAAAATCGACTTATAAAGAAAGGGAAAGCATGGACTTATAATCTGATAAATATATGTGGGATTTGAATTACATGCGCAATGAAAATTGTTACTCAAATAAAACTATTATGATTTTAAATAATAATTTTAACAAAAATAATAATAAAAAAAAATCATTAAACACCTTAGAGAAGCCACGACTGTCGAATGGCTAAACCAAGCTGACCCTTAATCTAGGTATTTCAGTATAAATCACAGGTTTGGTTCATCAGCTTGTGGAAATTGAAAAACAGGAATCAAAACAGAACAAACAAACACTGCAACTTTTGTAATTATAGCCCTGAAAGGTAGTCGAATTAATTTTCAAATATTTTAATAAAAAAATTCAGTATTTTAAAACGCGCCTATGGCACCTAGGAGGGGCCTAGGTAATTAGTCGGCAAGCAGTTAAAATCTAATATTTTTCATCATCATAAATAATTCAAAACATATAAATTCAAACAAAATATAATAAAATATAAAATCCAAACTCAATCCACCATATCAAACATCAAAATCCAAAATCAATCCATTAAACATTCTTTAATTAAGTCCATAATTAGAGGCCAGAATCAAAATCCAAAAAAATTAATAATAATAAAATAAAGTTAAAGTTACTAAATCTTTTTTAATCATCCTCTATTTCTTTTTCATCCAATTCAAACTCATTAGCATTCTCCTTAGGTTCTTCACCGGATTCAAAATCTTCTTCATCAAATTCTATGTATTCAGCATTCCTAATGCTTTTCAAAGGTTGTAAGATTTTATCTGCCCTAAATGCTTCTCCAACCATCCTCCAAATAAACCCCGAACCGGGCTCTACTTCTTCATCATCACTGCCCTCAACAATCCATATGTGTGCATTACTAGCATCTTTTGCGAGTAATACATCCAATTTCATATCTTTCTCCCTTTTGTGCTTGTTCTTCAACTTGGCATTAAAGGAAATAAAGACTATATTGTTTAATCGATTCACATCTAGTCTATTCATTTTCTTCGTGTGAATCTGCATAAATAATTTAAATAAATCAATTAATATTAATAATTAAATACAAAATAATCAAATATTTAACTAATATTAAATATGTATCCCCTCAAAAGTGTTCCAATTTCGTTCACACTCGGATGAATTAGTAGTTAATGTAAGTATCATTTTTGTCATTTTTAGCAAGTTTGGTGTATGATGTTCATATGTACGCCACCACGAAACTATAAATTAACATAAGTAATTTAAATGAAATATACTAAATCTTGTATAATATGCTAAATAATTAAAATGAATACTTTATTTTTACCTGTATTCAAAATATTAATAGATATCTGACATGCTTTTGCCGCCACTTCTCTACAAAAAGCGTAATCTTTTGTCTTATATGAAGCCAACTCCTTATTTATGACCTGACTTTGCATATCAATATCATTGGGAAAGAAAGCCTCACAACTGTAAATATTTCATCCATTACATTCACATCATATTCAATACTTTTTATCCTTATAATAATAGTAAGGATTTAATATATAAACGACACAATGTAATGGAGTATCAAATCCACCTTTGATTTTGCTATCAAACTCTAAGATTGGCCGATAATTATTCTCAATATTATTCATTTGCCTTCGTTAGCTCTCCATATATAAAACCTATGGATGGCTTCCTATCCTCATCAACTAGTCGAAGGCTCGAAGCACCCTCACCAAAGGTGCTAACACCTTCAAACATTGGGTCACACCATTCCAAAACGAAACACTCATCACCATGGAAAATGCCGCATTCCATTTAGCTTGCTTTGACCATATGCACTCATCTCATTCTGTACTAGCAAACATGGTTCGCAAACTTTCTTTTTTCTCCATCAAACTTCGTAAAGTTTAGAAAGCTTAGGCAAACCTAGTTACTCCCGACCTCATTATGACTTTTGTTTTGTAAATGACTTCATCATGGATAAAATCTTGTGATGTACATACACAAAAATGGAGAAAGCCTTGATACTGTCAATGATTTTTTTGTACCTCGGTAATTTTTCAATATTTTTAAGCCTAAGGTTTATGGTATAAGTAGCACAAGAACTCCAAAAAATATTTGACATCTTTGCATTCAATAACTTTGCCGCAACCAAATTATTTGAGGCATTGTCGGTTACCACTTGAACCATATTTTCCACCCCAACTTGTTCAATACCCTTCATAACATACTCAAAAATATGACAGCAGTATGTGCCACATCGAAACTTTCCTTGGAAGACATGAAAGTGGTACCTCTTGTGCAATTAACACACAAATTCAATATACTTCTCCTTTTTCTAGCACTCCAAGCATCTGTTATGATCGAACACTTGTTCTTCTTCCACTCCAATTCATGTTGTTGTAGAAAAACTTTAAGAATTTCAACCTCCTCTTTCAATAATGGCCTCTTTAATTCATATTGGCTTGGACCTCTGAAACCCGGTCCGAATTGACCTATCGCCTCTGTCATGGCTATCCAGTTATCATTGTCAATGGCATTGAAAGAAATATCAGATTCATAAACTCACTTAGCGACAAATCGCTTCACATTATGTCTTTTCTTCAAAAAAATACTTCATTAATATTTTGCTATCGCATTATTTTACTATCACTCACTGAAGAATCAAAAGGGGTTACTATTGTTCACCTATCAAAAGGACAGCGATGCCAAATGAGTCTTGAATCTATCTCCTCTTCTATTTCACGAATTTCATCATCGTTTTCAATATTAACTCATTGTCTTCTCTCTTTCATATGCTTTTTTTATTCCTTGCCTCTAAAATGACTTGTCTACACTTCTCATTATCTTATTTATTAGACTTAGGACATTTTGTAACATTCCATGATATATGCTCAATATGTTCTTTCATTCTATAAACTCCTTTGGAAAAACTTTTTGAGCATAATTTGTATTTAATTTTATCCAAGTTATTCAGATCCACTAAAACCTCATAATCTCATCAAACATCATTTGGGTTCCGTTTAAAATCGGGACTACACTCCGAATTCGAGGGATTAAAAAACCATGTCCTACTAAGAATGAATCGATTAATTACTATAATAGTTAATTAATTATTAATTAATATGTCCAAGTAATCATTAATTATTTAACTATCATCATAAACTGTAAAATTTAAAACATTAATCAATTTTATTAACTAATTAAGTAAGTACCCACTAATATTTAATTAGTTTTTAACTATTAACAATTAAAAAAATCCTCAAATTTAAAATTAAAGTGAGTAATTGGATTTAGAATTTTAGGTCAAATTAACAAATTAGAGTTGTAGTTAACTAGTTATAATTATTTCAATAGATTAATCATTATTATCTTACTTTATTTTTGTTGAGGAAAAAAATTAAATAACTTACCTAAACTGAACGCGTGAGAGACAAAGAGAGTTGAGGAGAACGAGAGAGACAGAGAGCTGACTAGACCCGGCCAAGGTTCGGATTCCGAACCGAAATCGAATCGTAACCGAACCGGTTGGAATCGAACGGTTTCGGTTCCAACCAGTTCCGGTTCTGGTTCCAGAATTGGAACCGTATGTTACCGGTTCGGTTAGGGTTTTGACCCTAACCGAACTAGTTGTGGTTCCAAACCAAAACCGTAGGGTTCCAACCCTTTCCCCAACGGCTAGTAGTCGTTGGGGGCAGAGAGCTGTTGTTATACAAAAAAAATTAGATTTCACAAATTACCCCTATTAACAGTAATAAAACGGCTAATTTTAGGGGAATTTTAGGTATCACAAAAATATTCTAAAAATGTATAAATATGGGTCATTTTTCATTATTTCAACACACCAATTTCTCAATTCTCAATTCTCTCAATTCCTACAATTCTCTCATTCACAATTCTCTCATTTACAATTACAAATTACAATTTATCATTCTCAATTCTCTCAATTCATACAATTCTCTCATTTACAATTACAATTTATCATTCTCAATTCTCTAATTCTTTAAAATTTCTTAAACAATAAATGGCAAGCTCATCTGAGAACACAATGTCAAATGTGCCAACCCAAGAGAGCGGCCCTAGTATCGATTCACGGAGAAGAGAAGTTAAGTCTCGTTCTCGGATGTTTTCAAAATTCATTTTCATTTAATCGATACTGCAAGTCTGCAAATGAATGTTCAAGAGCATTATGCAACCATTGTGGGATTTCTTACAAATTTACTTGTGGATACGGCAATATGATCAAGCACCTGAAAAGACATCATGTCATTAAGCTTAGACTTGATACAACGCAAACTCAAAATGGTCAGGTACGCATCATCTAGTAGATGTACTATTTCTTTAGAATTATTTAAATATTCTGATGCTAAAAATAGAGAAGAATTTGCTAAATTAACTTATATGGCACATCTTTCTTTAAGTTTTGGTGAAAAACTTACTTTTACTAATTACGTTCAAAATATTTTAAATCTTGTTGCTTGTAGAATGACTCGAAATACAACAAAACGTCAAATTTTTAAATCATACAAAGATGGTAAAATTATTTTAAATGAAACATTTAGAGATATTAAAGGTTGTCACTCATACATGAGTGTAACTTGTCATTGGATTAATGCATCATGGAACATGAAAAAACGACTTATTGCATTTATCGTTTTTTATGAACAACATATTGCACAAAATATTTATAGAATGATAAAAGTAATTTTTGATGAATATGGTTTATTAGGTAAAATTTTAACAATTGAATTTGATAATGCATCTGCAAATACTGCATCAATCACTGATTTAATAGAAATATGCGAACCAAATTTAGGAGGTCGATTTTTTCATGTTCGTTGCACATGTTATGTCCTTAATTTATGTGTTCAAGATGGTCTGGAAAAATTATCACATTTTATTGATTCTATTAAGAAATCACTTAATTGTATTTGGTCATATTCTCAAGTTAGGAGAGAATGTGACAAGTTTTGTAAATTAAATGGTATTAAACCGATAAAATTTTCACGAGATATTCCAACACGTTGGAATTCAACTTATTTTCTTTTGTGTCAAGTTTTGCAATAAAAAGATGCATTATGTAGTTTTTTCTCAACATATCACACTTTTTCCTAGTCAATGGAAAATTTGTGATAAAATTTTAGATATTTTAAAAGTTTTTTAATGATGCTACAAATATTTTTAGCGGAGTTTATTTTCCTACAGCATATTTATTTATTCTTGAAAGTTTGAATATTGTTGGTACTCTCGATGAGCATGTTGAAAATCCTAATCCTAATTTGTTTGAAGCTATTAATGTTATGAAAAGAAAATAGTTGCATTATTTCAGAGACATTCTTTTACTTTCTTTTATTGCTGCTGTTTTTTATCCTAGATTTAAAATAGAAGGTTTGAATAGTATTTTACAAGCTTACTATGAACATTTAGAAATATTAGATGAAATTGATATTACAAGAATAATAACTAAAATAAAAATTGATTTAATTTTGTTATTTAATGATTATATTAGAAAATATAACTTTGCAATATGTGGGACAATCTAGTAGTAGCAAACCCGTAATGCAAACAATACTTAGCGCATGTGATCGTTGGTTACTACAACGAAATAAAAAAACATAAGGATAACACGACTAATAACCCCGAATTAGATAATTATTTATCTACAAATTTCGAGTTTTCAATTGAAAATTTAGTTAGTAAAAATTTTCAAATCATTGAATGGTGGAACCGACATCAAAATATATATCATGTATTATCAATTATTACTAAAGAGATATTGGCAGCACCTGTTTCCACCGTTGTGGTTGAGCAAGCCTTTAGCATGAGAAGTAATATATTGGAAGTTAGACGGTCTTTATTACATCCAATCATTCTATAAGCAACATCATGTGTGGATGATTGGACCCGAGCTGATCTGAGGCAACAAGAATATATCCCCAATGAATTTGAAGACTTATTCGACAATGCATCTGCAAGTGCAAGCGGAACTGAAGCTCAATGATCAACAGACACTGATAATGATGATTGATAGTTAAAGAATTGTAAAATTACTATGAGGAAATATCTTAAAATTATAATGGAACTACATGAGCTTTAATTCCTCTCACCCCTGGAGAATACGTAGACAACTTAAGTCTTTAAAAATTTAAGTTCAAGCTCTTTAATTTAATAATTTTATTTTTAATTTTTTTAGACAAGAATTTTATTTCTAATTTAATGTAAGTTTATTATATAAATTCAAATTCATAATTTTAAATTAATTTTTAAGTGTCAAATTTTTTTATTTAAAAAAAAAAAACCGAATGGAACCAGGTCTAGAGCTGGCCGTGTGAGAAGAGAGAGAAGAGGGTTGTGGGAAAAAAATTAATTTATTTTATATAAACCCCCAAAACGCAACGTTTTAGGGGTATTATTAAACCTCAAAAGGCAGTAGGGCGGCCGCGCATGGTGCCCTACGCGGCCAAATAGTGACAAAAATGGCACCTAGGCGCCGATTTGACACCGACTACTCAGTCGCATGATAATCGCGACGGCACTGCTGATTAGCCAAAATGCGCAGCCTAGGCGCACCTAGGCAACGCATTTTCGAACACTGAAAAGCTTACCCAAAAGCTTACCCCCTAAATTCGAGCCATGAAGAGGTAAGAAATTAAAAAATATATTTAGACTTTGACCACCCTGTACTCTTTAAAAAAAAAAAAAAACCAAAATATTAAACAAACACAGCGACTTTTGTGATTGGAGCCCCCAAGGCTTCTGTTTGGCTGCACAAGTCTTTCTAAGGAGGCTCCTCTCAATCACTATAAATGGGTTCTCTTCTAGTTTTCAGAAATAGAAAAAGCTGTGCTGTAGATATAATTATACATCAATAAAAAGAATCAGCCAGCGCAACAAATCCTAAAATTTGCCGGAGTTAATACTCATGACAAAGTAGCCATCGTCAGCAGATAAGAAACAAAAGAAACAGTAGAATGGCCCAACATCAAAATGCAGACATAACAATATAAGATGCAGAGATACAGCTTCTCCATCATCAACAGTTACTCCAGATTTCATCAATGGTTTTATTAAAAAAATGTAGCTATACCTACTCAGACAAAGCTAAGGGCCCTCTTTACTTACTAACACATGCTATTGAAGGTAAGAAAGCATTTAAGAGAGGCACGAGTATGCGAGCGCCTTCTCCTCAGTGAGCTCCTCTGCCGTCAAGTCCAGCTTCTTCCTAGAGAATTCATCAATGCTGAGTCCTGTGTCAAGTTAAGAAAAATAAAATACAAGTTCGAATATAAGCCACAAAAGAAAATATAATAGATTAAGTTTATCTCAATCAGAGGAAGCTAAAATTGCACTTTGATGTACAATAAACGCAACAGTCTTCAGAGGGTGAAAATAGTAGAAGAAAACTTTTACAAGGCCATATATACTTTTAAACAGAGAGAAACAAAATCAAATATCCAAACTATGTATCCTTTTCATCAGAATTTCAGCAGCTAATGCAATTATGCAGGTTGCCTAAACAACAAGAGGACATGAGCATAGCCATGATGATTTCACATAAAAAGGTTCCCGAAAGGACATGTCGCAAAAATATGGACACAGCACAAGGTTACATGTAGTTGAGCATTTAAAAGGTTTAGTATAATTAACTATAGTCAGGAATGTCAACAGAAATTTGAACAAAAGAAAAAAAGATAAAACACCGAGACTGAGGGCCTCTCTGGTATGCAGGCTTGGGATTGACTATTTTCAGGAAACATAAAAAGTGAGTGATAAATATTTTTTTTTTTTTTTTTTTTTTTTTTTTTTTGAAATTGTTGGAAACCCCGCCACCAAAATATTATGGGCCTAATCCCCAAAATTGGGGATAGCTAATCTAATGGACCCCATGGCATAAGTTAGGATAACTTATTTAATTATCAAATATTGTGGCCCTAATCCCCAATTTTCGGGATAGCTAATCTAATGGCCCCCATGGGATAAGCGAAGATAACTTATTTTAATAAAAAAAGAAGATAAAATTGATTTATTTTAGCAAATATTTCTACTTATAACTAATGTTTTTAAATAATTAAACAAATTATACCAAGTCAAACACACATAGGTCATGGGATAAGTTACCAACCAAATTAGAGGACTAAATGGTGGGTCCCACATCTATCCTCCACTCCTTAAGCTCCTCAAACATGAGATTAGATTGTCCAATCTCCAAGCCTAATCTTGCATACTAAATATGCCCTAATATACTAACATAGAGTCCCCAAGTGCTTGGTCCAATGGGTTGAGTCTTGACCTGCCATTTGGGAGACCAGCGTTCAACTCATAAGAGCAACATTTGTAAGAGTCTGAGACAATACCGGATTTTACCAACTCAGACCGGGGTCCAATGACACCTGATATGGGGAGAAATTTCCCGGTATTCCAAAAAAAAATACTAACATAAAACATAGGCAGAAATAGTCAGAAATACAAAAGAATATTAGTGAAAACTACGAGTTATCTTTAGGATATCAAAGTACAACACAATGTTCCTCCTATTTTAGTATACACAAGTGAAGGTGAAAATAATCAACAGAGCCTATATGGTCAAAGCCAAACCAAGAGGCTTGGATGAGCAAAAACTTCTATCAAAAGAAAAATGCAATGCGGCGGAGAGAAGATGGGATACAGGGTCACATGGTCACATCTGTACCTTGAAAAATTGTCCATTCTCCATTGCAGCAGGTGACTGGGAACGAGTAAATGAGCCCAGTTGGTACATTGTATGAACCATCAGAGTATACCCCCATGGAGACCCAAGTGCCCTACAGTTGCAGTCAAAAGAGTTAAAACTGTGAAAACAGTTCAGTATATATCATTCGAGAAAAATGAAAAACCAACCTCGGGGGTTCCAAGGACCCAATCGCGGATGTGGTCACAAGCAGAGCTAGCAGCAGATAATGCACTTGAGAGCTTTCTGGCTTTGATGATTGCAGCACCACGTTGTTGGACTGTTGTTATGAATTCTCCATTCAACCTTCAATCAATGAATGAAACCATTACAAAACAGCAATAACTCAACCTAAGAAATCCATCAAACTTATATTATTATTCAAAAGGAAAAATAGAATAAATTTGATACCATGCATCGTCCTTGACAAGCTCACGGACAGGCTTTTCCCCAGATGGAGTCTGGACAGTTGCATGGTTAACATCAGGGTACTGAGTTGATGAATGATTTCCCCAAATAATCACATTCTTAACATCAGATACTTGAAAATTCAGTTTCTCAGAGATTTGACCCAATGCCCTGTTATGATCCAATCTGGTCAAACACGTAATGTTCTTAGCAGGGATTGATGGTGCAAATTCCTTCAGAATCAATGCATTGGTGTTTGCAGGGTTAGCGACAACTAAAACCTGAAATAAACAGGAAGAGAGTCCAGTCAGAAATGGCTCCCACAGTTTAGGAGCTTAATCAATGTAGCTTACAGGAGGCAAACTCTTCGATTCTATATAAGCATACAAACCAAATTAAATATAACAGAGAATAAAGGTTAGTTTGTAAATCATGTTCGGATTTTCCTGAAAAACAAGAACTTTCTACTCCTACATATAAGCTTATTAGTTTGCCAATAAATTGTCCCTAACCAATGAAGCCATTCATGCATTTGATATTAAATATCAAAATGGAATGCTAGTCAATGAACGTATTCACAGCTGTTTTTCTAGAACAGTCTGCACAAACAAAAAAGTTGAACACATAAAACAAAGAAAAAATTAGGGAAGCCGCTAAAACTTCATGGGGAGTCAAAGTCAACATGGTTTTCCAAATCATTAAACATAACTACAATGTTTCAATCGCAATTGAGGAATTGATTTAACATTACTGGTGAAAAACCACATTATCCAGTTTTCCCTAAAAGGAAAAGGGATGACCGGATAATGTGACAATTAAAACCTGAAATAAACAGGAAGAGAGTCCAGTCAGAAATGGCACCCACAGTTTAGGAGCTTCATCAATGTAGCTTACAGGAGGCAAACTCTTCGGTTCTACATAAGCATACAAACCAAATTAAATATCACAGAGAATAAAGGTTAGTTTGTAAATCATGTTCGGATTTTCCTGAAAAACAAGAACTTTCTACTCCTACATATAAGCTTATTAGTTTGCCAATAAATCGTCCCTAACCAATGAAGCCATTCATGCATTTGATATTAAATATCAAAATGGAATGCTAGTCAATGAACGTAACAGCTGTTTTTCTAGAAAAGTCTGCGCAAACAATAGAGTTGAACACATAAAACAAAGAAAAAATTAGGGAAGCCGCTAAAACTTCATGGGGAGTCAAAGTCAACATGGTTTTCCAAATCATTAAACATAACTACAATGTTTCAATCGCAATTGAGAAATTGATTTAACATTACTGGTGAAAAACCACATTATCCAGTTTTCCCTAGAAGGAAAAGGGATGATATCTCCAACAGATCTGGCATCACTGAAGGCTTAATTTGTTTATTACATCAAAGGAGAATCAGCACATAATATTCAAATTTTGAGGTCATTCAAATGCATGCCTATTTCTATTTAATAAGACCGTCACCTTGCAGTTTGGAGCTGCGTGCTCTTCCAAGGCAGAAGCCTGTGCCTTGTAGATTGAAACGTTCTTTGACATCACATCTTTCCTCTCCATTCCTTCTTTTCTTGGAAAACCACCAACCATGACTGCAATATTGACCCCAGTGCATGCCTCAACAGCATCAGTTGTGGCAACAACACCTGAAACAAACATGCGGTTAGATCTAATAACCATACAACAGATCCAGCACAAATGTATGGAACTAACAACCAATACCTTTAAGAAGAGGGAATGCAGCATCCACCAACTCCATCTTCACGCCATTCAACGCCTCCGCTGCAGGTGGGATATCAAGCATGTGCAGAATCACAGGCTGGTCAGTACCCAACATCACACCCCTAGCAATCATGGGCACAAGTGCATATCCGATTTGCCCTGCAAACCAAACAACATCGCAAATTACAGAATCAGCACATAAAACATACGTCAACATATAAACATAAGTTACCAAAATTAGTTAACACATCTTATCAAAAAAATCATATTCGCAAATAAAAAATTATATACAGTAACAGAAAAAAAAATCCAACTGATAGGGTGTTTTTGATCAACTTTTCGAAGTATATCTAGAATTGCCTTGAAAGCTAAAAATAACTATTTTTTTTACTGATTATTGTAAAAATATATTGAAATTATACCTAAAAACTCCTAGATAAAACTTCTTTTCCGAAAATGTTTTCGAATGACCAATGACAATAACATAACAATAAAAAATTTATTCTCGATAATCATTAGGACAGTCCAGAGTATCATATTCGGATCGGATCACAAACTTCGAGTATTAGACTAAAATTATGATTCAAGTATGTGATAAATTTCATGAGTCTAAAAAATACACACACAAAATCAGATCAGTTAAAGTCCAACATTTTTATTTCTTTAATTTCCCGATCGTGTACGATACTTAATAGAACTGTTTCTTACAGTATCATATCTTCATAAAATAGATCTAAGCAGTGTTCATTTAAAAAAAAAAAATGTTAAGACCTCGCTAGATCTGAATCGACGGAGTGAGAGATCGTAGTACCTGCGGCACCGGTCACGAGAACGCGAACTGGTTCCTTGGCCATTGATTTAGATCAGAGAAATATCACAGGAAACGAAACGAAATGTTTTTATTTAAAGCGAGAGTAAATGTTATGGCGGAGTGAGAGTGGATTTGGGGGGCGATATTTATGCTGCAAGGGAATCGATAAAGGCCAGCGTGGTGGTGATCCAATTCCAATCAACGCAAGGTACAAAACGACTGCGTTCTTGGGAGGATTTGATAATTGATTACGTGGCTAGGAGTTTTTAAAATTTGAAACGGGATGCGCGTGGGTGTTGCTTCGTGCGTCCATTGTGTAGGGCCCGGTGAGTGAAATAGACACCGTAACGACCACACATCATGCTTCTCATGGAGTTTCAGGCGATTAGCTGTCAGCATCCAATCAAAATTGAAATTAACTGGTGGTCGCTGATTTAGCTAACGTCGTGCTTTTGTTTTCCACTTTCTATAGTCAATTTGCCAAAATTTTCATTTTTTTTAATATTACAGGACAATTACGATTGAAATTTTTAACAACGGTGTGGACCCAACTACATATACACTAGACATATGATATATCCCCTCCTGCGCATTTAAAAATTAACTCTGAAAATTGGAAAAAAAAAAACAAATAATATAGAAAATTGCTCCCTCGGGTAATGATGTGACCGGAAGGTGAGTTTTCGAACAAATGATTCCTTGTTCGTTATATTACATGAAAAATAAGCCACTTGGTTATTACCCAAAATTACATTTTCCTTGTCAAAACGAATCAACAAATCGAATTTGTATCGAATCATAAACGAATCGAATCAAAATATGATGGATTCGTATTCGATTCGTTTATTAAACGAATCATAATATCAGAATTCGTATTCGATTCGTTTATTAAACGAATTGAATACGAATATTCGTTTAGTCATGATATTATTCAATAACATAATTTATAATAATTTATTTACATTAATTCTACATAAATATATACATATGAAATATATAATTAATATATTTACTAAAAATACTTCACCAAATATCGACAATATTATTTTTTTCTATAGTAATTAGCTATAATTTTCCAAATCTTAATTGAAAAATAACAATAACTAGTAAAAGAAAATAATAAAACGAATCATACACGAATAAATGAATCAAAAGCTTAAATTCGTATTCGATTAATTTAATAAACGAATCGAATCGAATTGACTCATTTATTAAACGAATCCATTTTTTCGAACCCGTATTCGCTTCAAAGCGAATCGAATCGAACGAATAAACGAATTATAATCCAAATTGCCACCCCTACATTTTCCTATCAACACTACTTTTTTTCCTTTTTTCTTTTTGAAGATTCATCGCATTGTCGAATAGAGACAGATTCAAGGATTAGACTTTTGATCCTCTTATTTTATTATGTATTTATATAAATTATTATAAAAATGAATAACTTAAAAAAATTATTATAATTAATACTAATTTTAGTATGTTTCTAAATAACAAATCTAACAATTCAAAAATAAATGAACTTTAATTAACACTAATTTTAACTAATTCAACTAATAATTAATGTTATATTATTAATGTTAAAGGAGGTTATATTCCCTTAATTTGTGATGAGTTTCCGAATATATTTTTATATATCGATTTAAAGACGAAATGAAACAAAATATTTTTAATGTCTCGAATATTTGTAGCCGGATGGGAGTTGGACAAGTGCTAAAATTCTGTCTCGTCCCTAATATCCCGTTATTTAATTTTTTTTTTTCCTTTAATAAAAAAAAAAAAAAAAAAAAAAAGAAGAAGAAGAAGAAGAAGAAGAAGTTATCCCTATGCCTAAAAAACAGTAAAACTAAAAGCTAACCCAAAGCCCATCTATAAAAAGCAGAAGGAAGCGAGCAGCCCTTGCCTTCCCCCTTATTTACCTCAAAATTTTCTAAACGTTCCCTTGCTGCCTTCACTAGCCAGCTTTAATTATTCTGTTAAGTCATAAGTGTATGAAAATACACTTGAAATATAAGAATAATTGAAGATATTTCATAACATTGTAAAGTTTTTAATAGTATTTTAACATAAATTATTTACTGTTGACGGCTGTTTTTCGTTCTAGGGGTAATTTTAAAAAATAACTCATCGAACAAACCTCCATCAACTGTAAATTTATTTGGTTTGTTGGGAACCAAATGCAAACTTAATATGCAGAAAGAAAGCACACAGATAAACAAATGATTTAACGTGGTTCGGCGGAATGGATCCAACCTACGTTCACGTACACAAGGGAAAATGAAGCTTTTATTATTGGCATGGGTCTGACCGACCTCTTTTCTTTCTCTACCTCATGATTCTTTTCTCTCTATCACTAATTACAAGTGCTTATGAATAAAAATTATCAACCATTTACAATGAACTCTCAACTCTTTATATACTAAGTCAAATTACACTGTTATGCTAACTTCGTGATGTCGCCCAAGTTGCCAAGCCATTATTGCTTAGGCTTTCTTCCCCAATTACCATACGGATTATAGCCCAGCCACCTGCCACATGACACCACTACTCTTTACCACTCAAATCTCATTAAACCATGCTACTTTTGGCAACTGCTACACGTTGTGCCACAGTGCCAGCCTGTATTCTAACCACTCTCATGCGATAACGTGTGTAAGTCAATAAACTTGCAGCTCTGCTCCGTCTCATCAGCCGCTGGCCTACTTCTATCTCATCAATCCTTGGGAAACCCAAACTTTTGTTTAGGGCTCACGTCCCCCAGACTTGAACATAATATCATTATGGTCTTCTTGTCGGGTCAGATGCATATGCCTGTAAACTGAAATGATCGACCTGCCTCATCGAGCCAACAAGTTAAGATGATCGACTGTAAACTGAAATGATCGACTTGCTCCACCAGATCGAGTTGGTGCTGAGACCTTCACTCCCCTCATCTTCCCTGAACATCTTTCCACCTCGGGTCGGACATCAGGTGTAAACTAATTATGGTCTTCTTGTCGGGTCGGATGCATATGCCTCTTGAGCCCAGGCCTCTTGGGCCCAGGAAGTGAAAATCCCCTCTATACCTTTATTCATAATTCAGCTATTCTAAGGTTAGGAAATCACCATCAACATATATCCCCTAGTTCTCGATATCAACGAGTTGGTGAGTTGATGACATGAACTATAAAAAAGATGGTGGTGCAAGAAGCCGAAGACCGATCTGATGTCATCGGATTGATGCTCTCATAAGCACCTCATATTACTTCAACCTGATGTCTCTATGTACCTTTCCGGCACTTAGAATGTTTTGGAAGGAAAAACTTCCCTGTCATGTCGATGTTCAATCTTGATCAAGTCCAGAATCTCAAGTCTACCCCACCTCATAACGGGTACCACAACAGCAAGCTTCAATGCTCCTTATGAAAGTCCACATCGGATTCACAACCCTGATCTGACACCTCTACTTCTGACCCATAACTTGGTCATCTCTTTCACTAGGCCTTCTCGGACTGAAGAAGTTGACCTGAACTTGTAGGGGTTTTATGGCGAAAATTCGGTAACGTAGCGGAAACGCGGAAAATCAAAATTTTCCGATTTCAAAATTTTTTTTGGATCAATTAAATAAACTTTTTTATTTAATTATCCAATTATTAAATTCTGAAAAATTACACATGAAATCAAATTTCTTGGTAATTACTGAATTGCCCCAAACTTTACAAATTGATCATTTTAGTCCTAAAATTGTCAAATACAATTTTGGATGATTCTAAATCCTTTCTAAAATGATTTCCAATATGTCCAACACATCAAAATAAGATTGCAACAAAATCCCCTATTTTTGTCTAATTGCCGAAACCACCCAGAATTTTCAGTTTTTGCAATTTTGTCCTTTTAAGTTCAAAACATGTCGAGATCAAATCCAATCAACTCAAAAATTAACATGCATCATATACACACTATAATACATCACATATATGAAAAGCCCCAAATTTGGAAAGGGTTAAGAACACTAATTTTACAATTTCTTCAAATTGACAAAACTTACCAAATCAATTAAATCCATCACTTTAATTTAATCTAAACAACATCAAACAAGTCTCACCATCATGAAACAACTCAAGAACAATTCTAGGTCATCAATGAGTGGCTTAACAACTCTAGAATGGCAACATGATTATCAAATAATCAGAAGTAAGCCATTGAAACCATTTCAATCTTACTTATAAACAATGCATGCACACATCTTTCAAACAAGTTCACAACCAATTAAAACACAAACTATAAGTGTAGAGACAACATCCTAGGAACACATGTTGAAGCTAAACATGTTAGAAATATTTTTCATGTTGGAAGATTTAAAGAAAAACTTACAAAACTCAATGATTTCCAAGCTTTTCTTCTTTGCCTTCAAACTTTTCTCTCAACTCTTTTGTGTTTATTTTTGTAACTTATGAACCCTTAACCTAATGAAATGAAACAAAACAATATATACTTCACACAAATGCCCTTGGCCGAATTTGGTGAAGAAAAAATATATAGATATTTTAATTTTTGTTTCATTAATTTGCTTTATCGACTTGCATAAGTCATCATCAAACCATTTAATGATTTTCTTAAAGTCAAATAAAGAAACTCATGGCATTTCCAAAAATATCAAAACTTAAGATATTTATATTTTTAATTAATTTAATTATTTAATAATTAAATAATTAAATAATTATTTAAATACAAATATTTTAAATATATGTATTATATTTACTTTAAATATCCAAATACATATATATTTATGATATATGTCAAATATCACAATTTGACATTTAATTAATGTGTATTTAATAAAATCTATCATTAAATTCAAATACACAAAAATTAGGAAATGACTATTAGGTCCATTCGCATGTATTTTTCGTTTAACCTTTAAACGACTTATAAATAATCAGTATTATTCATAAAAGTTGCCCTTGTGCTCTATGAGTATATTTCACTAGTGAGACTTTCTAGATTTAGGCATATCTGTCACGAAATCCAATTTCGTGTCCATAATTTACCCACCCGTAAATTATGACGACCACCGATAAACTCACTGAATCATACAGGTCGAGGTCATGGAATATGTATAATTCCTCCGTCATAGGTATCCGGATATATCCCATAGATATAGATGTAAATGTCAAATCTCTATAGGGACAATCCTGTCGACGTCTCTATTAGCAATCTCTAAAAGAACACTTAGAACTGACTTCTAAAATGTACCACAGGCCCATGATTTTTATCTGATTGCTAATCATATATGGACTATCTATGCTCTGTACAGAGAACTGACGGATCCTATCTCGACACACATAGGACACATGAGGATCTGTCTACAATCAACGAACAGCCGGAAGTCTGATCTAAATAGATCGGTGACGTGACTGCCATCTAAGTGTGAAAGATGTCTCATGTGCCCACAGTGGTATCTCAAGTCGAAGAATCACAAATGCTACTCAACCTGAGAAGATTCTTATTGACATTGGTGTACCATCCATTAAGAATCTTCGGTGAGTCGTTCATTGTTTATCCGTTATAAACACCTACACGTCTATACGAGTCTCCAAGACTCATGGTTCATTGAGAAACCATTGGAATCATATATTCCAGTATACGACATGTACCGGTCTCAACGGGTTTACTTTACTGACCAAGTAGTGTAAACCTTGACCAGGAACTGTCTGAGAATGATAACGTCATGATACAACTCAATGTCAGTTGCGACGCTTTTGCAACTGTATCATGACTAATCATTCTAAGGTTTATTACGTCTTTACCATATAAGAAGATATATTATATTATAGAAACTGCTTATTTTATTCATAATAAAACGTTTACAATAGTATTTTCAAGGAAATATAATGGGGAATTGGCGCTCTGAGCACCAACCCCAACAAAATCTCCTATTTGCTCTAGTGCCAATATCGATTGTATCTAATACCCATCGACTCCACATGTTTATCAAATAACTTCGGAGGTATGGCCTTCGTAAGCGGGTCTGCTACATTATTTTCACTCGGTACCTTGCACAAGAAAATATCCCCTCGCGACACAATCTCTCAAATGATGTGGTACTTCTGTTCCACATGCTTCACTTCTGATGCGCCCCCGGTTCTTTTACTTGTGCAATGGCTCTAGTATTATCACAGTATAACAGAATCGCATTCTCGATACTTGGGATAACTCCCAATTCTGTGATAAATTTTCTAATCCATACAGCTTCATTTGCAGCTTCAGAAGCTGCGATATATTCTGCCTCTGTGGTGGAATCTGCTGTTGACCCCTGTTTGGAACTTTTCCAGCAAACTGCACCTCCGTTAAGGGTAAAGACGAATCCAGATGTAGACTTTCTATCACCGGGATCCGATTGGAAGTCGGAATCCATATACCCGTTAACTTGCAGTTCACTTCCTCTATAAATAATCAACTTATCCTTAGTACCTTTAAGATACTTCAGGATATGTTTAATGGCCATCCAATGGTCATTTCCTAGATTGGACTGATATCTACTAGTTACGCTAACAGTGAAACTGATATCAGGCCTAGCACATAACATGGCATACATTATGCTACCCAAACACGAAGCATAAAGTTGGTTAGACATTCTAACCTTCTCATCTTCTGTTTGTGGACTCATCTTCTTTGAAAGATGAATCCTATGTCTGAACGGTATATTTATTGTCTTATAGTTACCAAAATTATACTATTCCAAGATCTTATCTATGTACGTTGATTGGGATAACCCAATCAGCTTTCTTTCTCTATCTCTATAGAGTTTTATGCCTAAAACATAGGAAGCTTCTCCCAGGTCCTTCATGGAGAAATTCTTACAGAGGTAATCTTTGACCCGTTGCATCATCCATATATCATTCCCAATGATTAGGATGTCGTCAACATAGAGGACTAAAAATACAACCATGCTCCTACTGGCCTTCTAATACACACAAGATTCTTCCGAATTCTTGAGAAAACCAGACAATCTAATAATCTTGTCGAATCGAAGATTCCAACTTTGTGAAGCTTGTTTAAGTCCATAAATGGACTTCTTAAGCTTACATACCATACCCGAGTTTTCGCTGGACGCAAAACCTTATAGTGGTTTCATATAGATTTCTTCATCAAGAAATCCATTTAGAAAAGCCGTTTTGACATCCATTTGCCAAATCTCGTAGTTATGATATGCAGCTATAGAAAGCAAAATTCTAATAGACTTAAGCATTGATACTGGCGAAAAAATTTCATCGTAGTCGATGCCAGGTCGTTGGGTGTAACCTTTTGCTACCAGTCAGGCCTTATAGGTTTCAACCTTTCCATCAGGCCCACGCTTCCTCTTGTAAATCCATTTACAACCAATAGGAACAATTCCTTCGGGAAGCGGAACCAAGTCCCAAACTTGATTCTCATGCATTGAGTCTAACTCGGATTTCATGGAACTTTGCCATTTCATGGAGTCGATGTCCAACATCGATTCTCTATAGGTAAAATGATCAGTCTCTTCAACTAAGAGAACATCGAGACTTTTTTCTTGTATCAAATACAAGCGTTCAGGAGGTCTAGATACCCTTTGTGACCTACAAAGTGTGTGTGTTGAAGGTTCTTCTTCTACTTGAACTTCAGGCTCCTCCATTGGTTCGTTATTTTCAGGTTGGACTTCATCAAGTTAAACCTGTCTATGATTACCACCTTCAGACAAAAATTCTACTTCTAGAAATTTTGCGAAGCGAGCCACAAACACATTTCGATGCTCGGTATCATAGAATAGATATTCATTCGTATTCAAAGGATATCCAACAAACATAAACTTTTTCCCTCGAGGCTAAAGCTTATCTTACTGAGTCATCCTGACATAGGCAGGACAACCCCAGACCTTAATATAACTAAGATTTGGTCTCTTACCGGTCCATATCTCATATGGAGTCGTAGGAACAGCTTTTGAAGGAATCTTATTCAAAAGATGTGCAACTGTTAAAAGAGAGTAGCCCCATAAGTAATAGGGCAAATTTGTAAAAGTCAACCTTGATCGGACCATATCCAATAAAGTCTGATTTCTCCTCTCAGACACTCCATTGTGTTGTGGAGTACCTGGAGGAGTATATTGAGCGAGAATCTCATTCTCCTTCATATAATCCATGAACTCACTGTTCATATATTCACCGCCTCGATGAGATCGAAGACATTTAATATATTGACCAGTTTATTTTTCTACTTCATTTCGGAACTCTTTGAACTTTTCAAAGGTTTCCGATTTATGTCGCATCAGATAGACATAATCGTACCGTGACAGATCATCGGTAAATGTAACGAAGTACGAATAACCACTGTGAGCAGTGTGACTTAGTGGACCACATACATCAGAATGTACGAGTTCCAGTAAGTTAGTGGCGCGATGTCCAACACCAGAAAATGGGGCTTTGGTCATCTTACCCTGAATACACGATTAACAAGTTGGATAGGGTTCAATGGTGAGATCTGGTATCAAACCATTCCTAACCAATTGGATAAGGCGTTTAACGCCTATATGACCTAGCCTCATATGTGAGAGTTCAGTATTATTAACAACATGTAAAATACATTTATTAATCCTAGTATTCAAAATATCTTTAGAAGTATGCAATGTGTAATGACCATGCTCATTTGGACAACAAATGATCTGAATATTACGTTTATCATATAAATACAAAGAACAGTTCTTAATATTAATACGATAACCTTCTGTATCTAATACAAAAAGAGATATAATATTTGCTACATATCCCGGTACAACGTAGAAATCATACAACAAAAGGTTCTCATTCGGCAAATGGATCTCGCATACTCCCACTGCAATTACATCCAGAGAGTCTCCACTCCCAAAGTGCAACTGCATCTCTCCAAGATTCAGTTTCTTACGTTCCTTCAGCACCTGTAACGAATTGCAAATGTGAACAGGACAAGCAGAATCTAAAATCCAGCTAGATGTAACAGCTTCACAAGCCAGTGAAATATCAATAATTGGAAAAATAAATGTACCTGATGTAAATGTTCTCTCATTCCTTATCTGGGCAATGTAGTCAGGGTAGTTCCTTTTCCAGTGCCCGACTTTGCTGCAGTGATAGCATTTGTCGTCAGAAGCCCTCTTGGGCTTTGCTATCTTTTCCTGCGGTTGAGAACCGAAACCCTTCTTCTTCTTCGCTTTCATTTTCTTCCCCTTTGACCAGGTCTGGGAAGAAGCAGAAAGTGAAGTAGGTTTCGGAGGGCGAGTCGGTACTCCATTCCTTAGGTCCTCTTCTGCTGTGATCAACATCCTATGCAGTTCATGGTAGGAACAAATAATCTCATTCATGTTGAAGTACATCACGAATTGGAGATATGAAGCTGGGAGCGAATCAAGAATGACATTCCTACCGAGAATGTCATTCAGAGGGAGATTATGTTGCCTCAGTTGATCGATCAAATCGATCATTTGAAGAACATGCGAGCTCACAGCTTGCCCCTCGTCCAATCGCGCATGGAATAGTTCCATCGCAACTTTGTGAACAACAATTTGTTCTTGGTTCATGAACGATTCTCTTAATCGCATCATCATATTATACGCATCTGTCATGCCATAGTATTGTTTCTTGAGTCTCGGTGCCAGTGAACTTAAGATGTATGATTTAACTTTTAAATCATCATCTTTCCAAGCTTGGAAAACTTTGTGTTCCTCCGGTGTTGCGTCCTCATACACAACAAGGGGCAATGGACCCTTAAGTACATATCACAACTTCTCGGAATTAAAGACAATCCTTAAATCCAAATCCCAATCGGAGAAGCTCTCAGCGCCTTTAAGTTTGTTCATATCCAATATACGCACAGACGGATTAGTCGATTGTGTTAGGGTTGGTGCTCCGAGTGCCAATCCGGATCGTATTTATGTCCGATTCATTACTACGAGCGGTTCAATTTTCCATAATATTACTAAATTATTGGTAGCACCATTGTCTTTATACGCTTATTCGATCTAATTGTGATTAGATATCTGATTACGATTAGATTGAAACTGAATCTGGTTCAGTGATACGTGTATATTAGGCAAAGACCATAGGATTTACAGTATAGTATGCAGTTACAACGTAGTTTGTAATTGACATTGGGAAGTACACTATTAGTTGTATATCCTTAAATAAAGTTTCTGGTCAAGATTTACTAACACGGGTCGGTTAGTAAAATCCGCTGAGACCGGTACATGTTGTATATCGTGACTTGGTCCGATGGTTTATCCCAGTGAACCATGAGTCTCAGGAGACTCGTATAGAAATGTAGGTGTTTATTTGATAAGACACTAAACGACTCAGTGAAGGTTTCCTAATAGATGGTATATCAACGTCAATAGGAACCTTCTCGAGTTGAGCGAGCATAATGGTCATTCGACTTGAGATACCACCGTGGATATATGATCTATCCTCCACACTTTGATGGCAGTCACGTCAATGATCTAGCCATGATCAGACCTCCGCCTGTTCATTGGGTGTGGACAGAGGCTCATGATATCCTGTGCGTATCAAGATAGGATCTGTCAGTCCTGTGTACAGGGCATAGGCATCCTTACGTGTTTACGATCTAGTAAATCCGCGGCCGTGGTATAACTTCGGAAATCAATTCCGAGTGTTTTTTAGAGATGGTAAATTGAAAGTCGACTGTATTATACCGAACAGATTTGACGTTCTGATCTATATCCTAGGTATAATACGGATGGCCTGTGATGGAGGGATTATACGTATGTTATGACCTCGGCTTGCACAGTTTAGCAAGATTATCTGTGGTCGTCATAATCCATTAGTGGGTGGATTATGGACACGAAATTGGATTTCATGACGGATAAACCTAAACTTAGAGAGTCTCACAATATGAAGTGTACTCGTTGAGAACTTGGGCAACTCAATATGAATAATACGGATTATTCATAATACTTCACCGGATTAAATGAGTTAATCCGGATCGTTAAACGGTTAAATGATAGCACATGCATTAGGGGATTTTGTCCGCTAATAATTATTGTGTATTTGTATTTGATACATAATATGATTATATACACATTAATTATTTGTCAAATGAGATTTTGACACATGCCATATATATATATATGTATTTGTTATTTAATGTAAATAAAAATACATATATTATAATAATTATATTAATTAATTAATTAAATATTTAAATGTTAAATGTTTCAATGATTAAATAATATTTGTATTTCATAAATGTTATGAAACATGTTGAATTATTATTGGATGACTTGGCATGATTAAAGTAAGCTTTATATGTGTTCAAATATGATTTGTTACAATAAAGTTAGCTTTTATTAATTAAATTTGATTTGATTGATTTTGTAAAATGGCAAAATTGCCCTCCAAACCCATCACCCATTTTCGGTCAACAAAAAGCAAAAGGGAAAAAGTTGTTTTTCATGTTCTTTAACACACACACTGCCGAATATGGCTCTCAAAAATGGGGGTTTCATTTTGAATGAAGAATCAAGTTTAAAGTGAAGGAAAATAAGAAAACCAAGCTTAGGAAAATGAGAATTAAAGGTAATTCTTAATACTCTTCAGCTTAGAAACTTAGTTTCTTGTTTTTATGACTTTTAGAATAGTTCTAGGGTTTTCCTTTACTTGTTAAATTTGGGGCCTTTGGTTGTGGTGAGTTGAAATGAAAGATTAGTGCATGTGTGAAGTATGATGTGATGAAATTAATGTAATTTCATTCCAATTTTGTTCAAATTGGTGTTGGATATTATTGTTGTCATTCTAGAGTTATTGATCACCTCTTAGATAGCCTAGAATTATTCCAGAGTTATTCATTTGTGGTGGGACTCATTTGATGTTGGATTAATTTGATCAATCTTGTTGAAAATTGGAATTAAAGTATGAATTTTATGGCGAAAATCCGGTAACGCAGCGGAAATGCGGAAAATCAAAATTTTATGATCTCAAAATTTTTCTAGGATCAATTAAATAAAATTATTTATTTAATTATCCAATTATTAAATTCTGAAAAATTACACAAGAAATCAAATTTTTTGGTAATTACCGAATTACCCCATAACTTTACAAATTGATCATTTTAGTCCTAAAATTGTCAAATACAATTTTGGATTATTCTAAATCATTTCTAAAATTATTTCCAACATGTCCAACACATCAAAATCAGATTGCAACAAAATCCCCAATTTTTTCTAATTGCCGAAACCACCCGAAAATTTTCATTTTTTGCAATTTGGTCCTTTTATGTTCAAAACATGCTAAGATCAAATCCAATCAACTCAAAAATTAACATGCATCATATACACACTATAATACATCACATATATGAAAAGTCCCAAATTTGGAAAGGGTTAAGAACCATAATTTTACAATTTCATCAAATTGACAAAACTTACCAAATCAATTAAATCCATCACTTTAATTTAATCTAAACAACACCAAAAAAGTCTCACCATCATGAAACAACTCAAGAAAAATTCTAGGTCATCAATGAGTGGCTTAGAAACTCTAAAATGACAACATGATTATCAAATAATCAAAAGTAAGCCATTGAAACCATTTCAAGCTTACTTATATACAATACATGCACACATCTTTCAAACAAGTTCACAACCAATTAAAACATAAATTATAAGTGTAGAGACAACATCCTAGCAACAAATGTTGAAGCTAAGCATGTTAGAAACATTTTCCAAGTTGGAAGATGTAAAGAAAAACTTACAAAACTCAAAGATTTCCAAGCTTTTCTTCTTTGCCTTCAAACTTTTCTCTCAACTCTTTTGTGTTTATTTTTGTAACTTATGAACCCTTAACCTAATGAAATGAAACAAAACAATATATACTTCATATAAATGCTCTTGGCCGAATTGGGTGAAGAAAAAATATCTAGATATTTTAATTTTTGTTTCATTAATTTGCTTTATCAACTTGCATAAGTCATCATCAAACCATTTAATGATTTTCTTAAAGTCAAATAAAGCAACTCATGGCATTTCCACAAATATCAAAACTTAAGATATTTATATTTTTAATTAATTTAATTATTTAACAATTAAATAATTAAATAATTATTTAAATACAAATATTTTAAATATATGTATTATATTTACTTTAAATATCCAAATACATATATATATTTATGATATATGTCAAATATCACAATTTGATATTTAATTAATGTGTATTTAATAAAATCTATCATTAAATTTGAATACACAAAAATTAGGAAATGACTATTAGGTCCATTCACATGTATTTTTCGTTTAACTTTTAAACGACTTATAAATAATCAGTATTATTCATAAAAGTTGCCATAGTACTCTACGAGTATATTTCACTAGTGAGACTCTCTAGATTCAGGCATATCCGTCTCGAAATCAAATTTCGTGTCCATAATTTACCCACCCGTAAATTATGTCAAATTTCGACACACACAGGACACCCTGAGGATCTGTCCACACCCAACGAAGATTCGGAGGTCTGATCTAAAAAGATCGGTGACATGACTGTCATCTAAGTGTGGAAGATGTCTCATGTGCCTACATTGGTATCTCAAGTCGAAGAATCAAAAATGCTACTCGACCCGAGAAGATTCTTATTGACGTTGGTGTACCATCTATTAAGAATCTTCGGTGAGTCGTTCAGTGTTTATCCACTATAAACACCTACATGTCTATACGAGTCTCCAAGACTCATGGTTCATTGAGAAACCATTGGAATCATATATTCCAGTATACGACATGTACCGGTCTCAACAGGTTTACTTTACTGACCAAGTAGTGTAAACTTTGACCAGGAACTGTCTGAGAATGACAACATCATGATACAACTCAATTTCAGTTGCGACGCTTTTACAACTGTATCATGACTAATCATCCTAAGGTCTATTACGTCTTTACCATATAAAAAGATATATTATATTATAGAAACTGCTTATTTTATTCATAATAAAACATTTACAATAGTATTTTCAAGGAAATACAACGGGGAACTGGCACTCTGAGCACTAACCGCAACTGAACTAACTCCGGTCAGTCTATCATTTGGCTTTTTGATGAATACTAAAAAGTGCATATTTATTAGACGATAAGTTAATCATTTTACACTTATAGTTTCACTAATCCCCTTAAATTGACACATTTGTGAAATAATATTTTAAAGTTATGCTTTGAGTGCTTTTACTGTGTTATTTTATATTTTTTTTCAAAAAAATACTGCTCGGAAGCTCGACGGGACAAATCAGACATGAAAAAAATAATTCTGCAAGCACGTCGTGACACGTGGAACCTTTACGTCACGACACGTGTCCAACAACGTGGCTTCGCCATTATCTGACACGTGTCCCTAACATGGCTTCACCATTCTTTGACACGTGTCCACAACATGCATTCACTGGTTTGGGGTGGTGAAGTTGTCTATAAATAGGAGTGTTCGACATTAGAAATTTTCATACTTTCTTTCCTGATTCATCTGTAATTCTTAGAGAGAGTCTTGTTTATTTATTTACTTAAAGCTTTTTGTAATGCATTTTTCTTTAAATAATAAAAGTACGAGTATGTTTTATTACAAAATGAGTAGCTAATTTCTTTTCCGCTGGAGTAAGGGTGAAGCTTTTATAATGGAAACATAAATTAAACTCGCTTCTATTATAATAAATAAAATGAAGTCTAATGATTAAAACTTAATTTAATTCTAGATTAATTATTGAGAATCTTTCTACCGTCTTTATGGCTGGTTTTATCTTTTTACAGCCTTTATGGCTGATTTTATCTGTCTACCGCCTTTATGGCTGGTTTTATCTATCTACCGCCTTTATGGCTGGTTTTATCTTTTTACCGCCTTTATGGTTGGTTTTATTTGTCTACCGCCTTTATGGCTGGTTTTATTTTCCACCACCTATATGGCATAAATAAGTACCTTGATATGACTTGTTATAGACAAACGGTATCACCGCCTTTATGGCCGGTTTTATGTTTTTGGCATACTTAGTACCTTGGTAGGACTAATTATCGACATAAATTATTACCACCTTTATGACTGGTTCTTTATATTGGCATAATTAATTCCTGTAATAAATTAAGTGGGTAACAAAGGTAATTTATAAATTATAATAAAGCGAGATTTCTAAATATTTAAAAGACTAAAAGTGGATCCCCTAACTCCAGCATTTCTTTCTATTATTGCATTCCAACCTAAAAGTCTCCAACTACTTCAACAAATCAAACTTTTCTTTTCCGCACTGTTAATTATTCTATTTTGCTAAATCTCTTCTCTGTGGATCGACCCCGGACTCACCGGGTTATTTCATTACTTCGACACTCTTATACTTGGGAGTAAAAGACCATTTTTTCGAGCGTGTCAAGTTTTTGGCGCCGTTGTCGGGAAGTATTATTTAGTAGATAGAATATTTATTAATTTCTTCTTTCTCTACTTTTCTTTTCTTTATTTTTATTTCGTATTTTGTTTTTATTTAAATTCTGCATCTTATCTTCCTCTTTTTTTTTTTTTTTTTTTTATCTGTAGACCCAACTGTCTTGATTAATCCTTGATGAACCCTGAACCCAGAAATCCCACATATAGAGAGACCTTGTTCTTAATTTTTCTTGGTTACAGGAAACAGAAAAATCAACTTAAAAGGTGTTTGCTGTTCATAAAAGAATTTTTTGAACCATCCCCACGTAAAGATGCTTTCATAAAGCTTCACGAAAATATAATTCAAGACATTGAGAAAAATGAACGAGAAATTCAATTGAGATCGGAATTGACGAGGATTAGAGGACGTTTTTAGATCTAAATCACTGCATCTGTATTTCCTTAATTTGTTCTTTTCATTTTTTTAGTTTAATTTCGTTTTTAAGTTTTGTATTTGCAATTTTATATTTTTACATATAGTTTTTTTTTTAAGTTGCATGAAACACTAGTCTCGAACATCTAGTGGCAGATTAAAAAGAGAGTCCTCATCACCTTCATTGTTAGTCAGAATGACTGAAAACCAAATTGAGAATCCACCTGCCAAGTTGAAAACCCAATTAATCATGAAGAAAACGAGTCTCAGCATGGAGATCCTAATCACCCTAGGACACTTAGACAATTCATGAATCCCACTAGGTCAAGATCACCATCTTGCATTGTTTTTCCTCCAGAAGCAGCACATTTCAATTTTAAATCAAGTGTCATCAATATTTTACCCACATTCCACGGTCTAGAATCAGAAAACCCTTATCAGCACCTAAGAGAGTTCGAAGAATTATGTAACACTTGCACAGACCAAAATTGTAGCATGAATATAATTCGGTTAAAGTTTTTTCCCTTTTCTTTAAAGGATAAAGCTAAAATTTGGCTACAAAACCTTAGGTCAGGATCTATTAGAACATGGGATGATTTACAAGAGCAGTTTCTTAAAAAGTTCTTTCCCCCTCATAGAACAAATTCCTTTAAGAGAAGAATCACAATATTCACACAAGAGTCGGGGGAAACACTTTACCAATGTTGGGAGAGGTATAAAGAGATGTTAAATATTTGTCTACATCACGGGTTTGAAACATGGAGGTTAGTTGCCCAATTCTACGATGGTTTAACACCCCAAGGTAGACAAGTAGTGGAGATGATGTGTAATGGTGAGTTTAGGGATAAAGATCCCGAAGATGCACTAGATTACCTAGAGCATATAGCAGAGAATACACAATAATGGGATACAATTGGTACATATGAGTCATCTGTTAAACCACAGCCATATGGTAGAGGTATGTTTAACCTTATGGAAGACCATGAACTTGCTACCAAGTATGCATTCTTGTCTAAAAAAATTGAGGCTTTAGAAACAGGGAAGAGGGATCATGTCAAGTAAGTTCAGGAAATCATATGCCAAATTTTTAGTTCAAATGAACATGTCACAGAAGCTTATCCGTCCTTACCAGCCCTGAAAGATTATCTCCATGACCAGGTCAGTTCCATAAACACATTCAATAGACCAAATCCAAACCCATACTCACAGACCTATAATCCTGGTTGGAGAAATCATCCAAACTTCAATTGGAGGAATGATAACAAAACACAACCTTCACACCAACCTCCCAGTTTCAC
>SKCR01037564.1:0-216530 GCA_019454045.1 Zanthoxylum bungeanum
AATCAACAATTAAATCGTCCTAACCAGTCGAAGCAATGCCTAATCAAGGAGCAATTGCATAAAAGTGATCATGTAGTTGAATGATGCAATGCACATTTATAGCGGTTGATGCAAGTAACACACCATGAAGCATAACTTGGCGGTTACCACAATATAGAAGCACGACAAGGGCAGTTGCCACAGCTGATAAAAGACCAAACAGTAAGCCATGAGATAGTGGAATTCAACTGTTCAATCAGTTACCGATGTGGTTATTCGCACCACTATATAA
The DNA here is from genome assembly GCA_019454045.1 of Zanthoxylum bungeanum. Classification (NCBI taxonomy): domain Eukaryota; kingdom Viridiplantae; phylum Streptophyta; class Magnoliopsida; order Sapindales; family Rutaceae; genus Zanthoxylum; species Zanthoxylum bungeanum. The sequence goes on from SKCR01037564.1 coordinate 272, forward strand.
GCCCAAAGCTAAACCTTAAAAAAGAACATTCAAAAGACTCTTATAAGTAATATAATTTTATTTTATCTAGATTAATCAATTAGAATTGTGTGCTTGCGCCCCTTAGAGATATTCCTCAGTAAAATCATCACCCCATTTTGGGAATTTATTCCAAGAGGTTTGAACCTTACACACTCTCTTTTTGTTGTTTAACAACATTTGACGACCACAGTGAAGGATTGATGAAAGAGAATTGAGATGCCTTCGAAAAATAACACTCAAACTAGATCACGTATAGAGGAAGTGAGATTGGAGCTAACCAACCAAAATCGTGTTCCTGATGTAGTGGAGCATTTTGAGGGTTTGACAGAAGGAAGCCACTATGAGATCATAAAGGATTTGAGTCCCAACATGATGCGGTTTTTGCTCGGTGACTTCACTTAAGATGTGGTTGAATATGTTAAACTCGAGAACAACCAAAATATGGATAAGTTCATTTCGACCAGCACATTGCATTATGAAAACATGACTAAATATATGAGTGCTTTGAACAACCTAATGGCTAGATGCATGGGTATGAAGGTCCTTCCTCAAGGAGGTCTACCACCACCTAACATGTTACCTGCACAGTAACAATGACTAAAATCAAGACCATCCAAATACGCGATCCCTGAATGAGGGTCCAATGCTGGACCGAGTAATAATATGTCATTGCATGGAGCCCCTATTGTTAGAGCACCCCATGAAGGGGCACCTCCTACCGGTAATGGCCAAAGTTCTGGGCCAAATGTCGGGATTTTTCCAGTTAATATAACCCAGTATGAGGGAGTAAACCCCAAGGCCCGTATGAGCAATACTAATACAATGGTGTGCCTATTTATGGGCCCCAACCTCCAATTGGAGTGTCATTCGATGGTAATGCCATGTTGAGAGAACAAATGACTGAAATTCTCCAGAACCAATTTGGCTTTGGAGTAAGGCCGATACAGCCTAGGTACAAAAGCCTTATTACGATTGGATATATATCGCTTTCCCATAGCTGAGAAACTATAGAATACCTAAATTTTCCATGTTCATGGGTTCATGAGAAATATCTACCATCGAACGAATATGGAGGTTCACACTACAATGTGGAGAGGTGAATGATTTTCATAAGTTGAGTTTATTTCATAGCTCTTTATCAGGAATGACTTTCTCTTGGTTTATTAATTTATCACCAAACTCAGTAGAAAACTGGTACCAAATGGAACAACTTTTCCACGCACAGTTTTATAAAACTGAGTCAGAAGTTACCTTGACCGATCTAGCCAATTTAAGGCAATTAACGAATGAATACGTCGAGACTTTCCTTGAGAGGTTCAAAATAGATATTAGCAAATGCTTCACACCTATTCCATAAAAGGAATTCGTGACAATAGCTAAGAGTTATTTGAGCCTCGATTTATAAAAGAAATTCCAAGATAGAGAATTCGCATACCTCTTTCAACTCGTCAATAATGTGGTGATATATGAACGGTTATTGAGAGAGGATGAGCAAATTAAAAACTCAAGTAAATGAACCTAATACAAGGATATCAACTACGGGTTGAGTGATAAGGAAGCTAATCAGACCGATCTATGTCTGGCCGAGCTAGGCGAAGGGAAGTCCTACGTATGTAGGGCCTTGCCCGGACCAGCGATAAGAGTTGAGAATGACAATTCAACCACATAAACTAGGAAGGGTAGATCGTTCTCATTTGATGTGACCAAAATAAATGCTATATTTGACCAGCTATTTAAAGACAATCAATGTATTAAGCGGTCGGCAAAATTGCCAAACCCTGAATAAATTCGGGATAAAAAATATTATAAATGTCATAATGCATGGTCTCACCTCACTCACAATTGAATTGTATTTCAAATTTTTTACAGGATACTGTTGAGTCAGGACGAATTATGTTCGAAAGCAAAAAACAGACGGTTGTGGATGAGAACCCATTCCCCAAGCCAGTAGAAATGAATATGATTAACTCAGACTTAACCAAAATAAGCTTGCCAAGATTCAAATTGGTGTTGGACGAAGGGTAGGACGGTTAGCGATTGAGTCATAGAGGGAAAAGAAACAGCCAAGAAGAGTTATGTATCTGCTGTCAGAAAAGCCTGAAATGGATAGAGGAGTTGGAGAAAACGTGTGAAAGAGAACCCTCGTCAAGTAGGCCGCTTGGAGGATGGAATCCATAAATCTTTACCCCAAGGTTCTACGGGGAACATTCAAACTTCATTCAAAATGTCTAGACCTACCGACCGCAGCTGTGAAGATCCAGCTTGTGACATTCACATAACAAGTAGAGTGGGATGATAATTCCCATTGATGAGATGACACAGACACAACTGAAATGGTATCAAATGAACTATAACTAAATGATACGCTAGAGGCATGTAGTGGATATCATAAAGGCTCACACATGTCAAGTATTACAAGTGAAGGTGGTGATAAGACAATTGAAGAGAAGCTCGAGAATATCCCTATGGAAGCTAAACCTACTCTAGAATGCAAAGAACGAACAATATTTGAACGATCACTACAAGAAAACTGGTAAATATCGACAGAAAGATCCGTAGCTAATCCATCACTAGCTGACCACTAGCGATGGAATAGCGAACGGAAAAATTCCGTCTCTATTTTGTTGGTCGTAAAAAAAACGATGGAAATATTACATTCGTTGCTAAAATTAGTGACAGAATTTTATCATGTCTCTATATAGCGACGAAATTCTATCTCTAATTAGCGACGGAAATTATTCTGTCGCTAAATAGCGACAGAAAATTCCATTTCTATTTAGAGACGGAATAATTTCCGTCACTAAATAGCGACGAAAATTCCGTTTCTATTTAGAGACGGAATAATTTCAGTCGCTAAATTGCGACGGAAATTCCGTTTCTATTTAGCGATGGAATAAATTCCATAGCTAAATATAGACATAATTTCTATAGCTATTCCATAGCTATATATTTAAAAAAAATGAAAATTTTAAAATTTTAGAGAGGTGGGAAATTTAAAATTTTAAAATGCATGAAACTTTTAAAATTTTAGAAAGGAAAAAATTTTAATCTAAAATTTTAGAAAGGAAAAAATATTATACCTAAATCTTCAATTCCACAAGAGACCGTAATGTCCACCGCATGCTTCGACACACCACCATCCATTTACGCCATTTTAAACCAAAAAAAAATATTAGTGTTTGTTTCTTAGGAAATTTTAAAAATGAAGATAAGAAAAATGAGTGATTGATAATGAAAGTTGAGGTATGAAAAAATTTGATGGTATATGGAATTGAGTAGGAAAATTTTGGATGATGTATTAGAGTTGAGAGTTAAAAAGATTGTGGTGTATATATAGAGGAAAAAATAAGAGAAGTGGGAATATTTGTAAATTTTGTAGACATTTGAAATTTTCGTAAGGCGGGAAATTTTTTGAAAATATTGGAGGGATTGAATTTTTTTTTAAAATTAGCGACGGAATAGAGATTCTGTTTCTATTTAGCGAAGGAATAGAGATTATGTTTCTAATTAGCAAAGGAAAATCCTCTCTATTTTTTTAAAAAAAGTGTTGCCGAAATGAATAAATTTTTGGAAGGATTGAAAATTTTAAAAATTAGCGTTGGAATAGAGATTCTGTTTCTATTTAGCGACGGAATAGAGATTCCTTTTCTAATTAGCGACGGGAAATCCGTCTCTATTTTTTTAAAAAAAAATGGCGCCGAAAGGATTAAATTTTTGGGGGGATTGAAAATTTTAAAATTAACTACGGAATTTTAATTCCGTTTCTAATTACCAATAGTTTTGGAAATTAGATATTAATATTAAAATGAAAAAAAATTAAAATTAGTGACGAAATAAAGATTTCGTTTCTAATTAGTGATGGAAAAATTCCGTTTCTAATTACCAATAGTTTTGGAAATTAGAAATTAAAATTAAAATTAAAATAAAAAATTTAACATTAGCGACGGAATAAAGATTTCGTTTCTAATTAGCGACGAGATTTTAATTCCGTTTCTATTTAGCGACGAAATTTTAATTCTGTTTTTAATTAGAGACGAAATTTTAATTCTGTTTCTAATTAGCGACAGAAAAATTCTCTCTAATTACCAATAGTTTTGGAAATTAGAAATTAAAATTAAAATAAAAATAAAAATTTAAAATTAGCGGCGGAATAAAGATCTTGTTTCTATTTAGTGACGGAATATTAATTCCATTTCTAATTAGCGACAGAAAAATTCTGTTTCTAGATGAAATTAGCGACAGGATAATAATTCGTTTCTAATTAGTGATGAAATTTTATTTCCTTCTCTAATTCAGAGATGTAAATTTTTTTGTCGCTATATTTCGTCCCTAATTTCATTGTCCGTTTCAATTCCGTCTCTATTCTGTCGTTAAATTTTGAAACAAAATATTTTGTCGCTAAAACTGTAATTTCTTGTAGTGGATGTGATAAAGATGAAGAAGGAGAGGCCAGAGAACCCCCCCATCATAATCCAATTCGATAGCATGTTATCTATCGTGGCCAATCATTATCTACTATTATAGAAGTTTGATCGAAAAGAGGGTGAAGTCTAAAATCTGGAATAAGATGTCTATAGTATCGAAAAATCAGAAGCATCAGCTTTTGTCATAGATGAAGTAGAAAAGTACCAAGAGGATGACATGACTAAAATCTAAGAGGAGATTAATTTCCGCGTTGAAGCGCGTAGGAGAATGATAACCAGAATCCACTCCTGAAAGAGCTTTATGAGGCGGGGAATCCAACGGTGGGCACCCTGGGAGAAGACACATGATGATTTCAATACTATGTATTGTACGACAAACCAAAACTAAGGCAGAGAGTGCCAACTATGAGTTTTGATAATGAGGCCTCGTCCAGCAGCACACCACCCCTATCTCCCTCGGGCTGGGATGTAGACAAACCCAAGAAAAGGTGGAAGATGTTTTTGATGCCTAGGTCGAAAGGCTCCAGGCCAGGGATGATGACAAGAATAAACAAAATTAGAGATAGAGTCGGCCAAAATGGTGATTTTTAAAAGACCCACATAACAAATGACAAAACATCTTAGACCATTATACGTAAAGGCAATCATGAATGGTGTGCCCATGGCCACAATATTAATTGATAATGGGGCAGCAATCAATGCCACCCTATTATGAATGCTGAAGAAGTTCACAAAATCATAAATATATCTCATCCCGACAGAAGTTGTCTTGACAAGCTTCAATGAGGAAGCCACGACGGAAAGATGTGTTGTCCCGCTGAACATACAGATTGGAAGCACAAATTGAATAATCGTGTTCTTTTTCATTGATGGATCTACAAGTTATAATGTACTTCTATGACAAGATTAGATTCATGGGATCTTTTACATTCATCCTCCCTCCATCAGTGCCTTGTTTTTTTGAATTAGAAGGGCGAGGTCGAAGTAGTACATGCAGATAGCAGACCATTCACAGTTAAAATAAATTCTACAGAATACTATATATACGAGGGAAACTACAGACCGGTCTGAATGGTGAATGAAGGGGAATAAGCCATTATTGTTGCATAAAATGATGAGCTGTGCTCAAACGAATTCCTAGCAGGCCTATTTACACGAATGAGGCCAAACATTGTAGCCTTCGAAAAGCCATTAATTGGCCGGAAGTCTAATAAAGCAAATGAAGACAACAAAGAAGCCTAAAGAATATGTCCCGCTTGCGGCAAGCCGAACCAAACTAATGTCTCATTATCAAGAGAATAAGGAAGAATTATGTACGCGGGTCAGGATTTCGGCCTTAAGAGAAAAATTAACGGTACAACATGTCGAGTAACAAGTAGAAGATGAGGCTTGTAAGATCGATTACCTGGAAGAAAGAAGTTCCGAATGATATATAAAGAACTTGGGAGTAAGCTGGACGAGCATCATAAGATGGGTTTTGCAAAAGCATAAGATCCATTAGAAGAAGTAAACTTACTAAATGTAGAGGTACATAATAAAATCATCTCCATTTTAAAAGAATATAAAGACTGTTTTGCATGAGAATATGAGGAAATGCCCGGTTTAGATAGAAACCTAGAGGAGCACAAACTTCCTTTTAAACCAAATTATAAACCGCATAAGCAACCACCTAGAAGATTCACTCATAATATCATGCCCGAAATCAAAAAAGAAATCAAACGCCTTTTAGAGGTGAAATTCATTAAAATGATCAGATATGTAGAATGATTGTCAAACATCATCCCAATTATGAAGAAAAACGGTAAATTAAGAATATACATTGACTTTAAAAACTTAAATTTAACAACCCCTAATGATGAATACCTTTTACCAAATGTAGATTCGTTGGTTAATTCAACTATATGATATAAGATATACTCTTTTATGGATAGATACTCACAATATAATCAAGTTTAAATTTCTAAGGAAGATATCCATAAAACTTCCTTCAGATGCCCATAAGATTTAAGATGCTTTGAGTTGGTAGTCATGCCATTCGACTTAAGAACTACAAAAGCAATGTTCCAAAGGGCCATGAATTTATTTTTCCATGACATGATCACTGATTTCATAGAGGTATATATGGATGATGTAGTAGTCAGGTTGATGGAAATAAAGAAACACTTCGATAAGTTGAAACTGTCACTTGACCGAATGAGGAAATTCAAGCTTAAGTTGAATCATATAAAATATGCCTTTAGAGTAAATTAAGGAAATTTCTTAGGTTTTCGGGTACATCAAAGAGGATTAGAGATTGATAAAAACAAAGCGATGACTATCTTATAAGCCAAACCTCCAAGCAATAAAAATGATGTACATAAATTCTTAGGGCAAGTTAACTTTCTATCTCTAACTGTGCAGCTAAAGCCTTCTCTTCACTAATAAGGCCTAAAGATCAGGACATCTTCGTCTGGAATAAAGAACATCAAGAGGCTTTCGACAGTTTGAAGATTTATCTCGCAAGACCACTATTGCTGATTTCGCCAATATAAGGATGACCACTGAAGTTATACATTTCGACCGAAGAACAGCCAATAGCTTGGATGATTGCGCATGACAATAATATGGGTGAAGAAAGAGCCATTTATACCTCAGCAAGCAACTGCTGAAGTATGAATGTAATTATTCTCCAATGGAGAAGTTATGCTTAGCCTTATATTTTACTTGTACTAAGTTAATGGCCTACTTACAGCCTGTTACTGTGTATTTGGTTTAAAAAATTAATATAATAAAATACATATTTTCTTGTCCAATTTTGTATTAGAGAGTAGGGTTTTGGCCTTTGACATTTTCAGAATTCGACATTCAACACATACTACAGAAAGCAATAAAAAAACCAAGCTCTATCATATTTCCTAGATGATGATCATCCTTGTGTAAGCACAATTAGATAAAATGAGTTATAAATACATGATTATAATTTGAAGTCATGGTCATTATATTTTGATGAGTCTCAAATGGCCAGTAGAGCAGGAATATAGGTCCTTCTAACTAATCCCATAGGATGAGAGTACCAATTTCTTTTCGTATTAAGGGAGAACTGTACCAATAACCAAGCCGAATACAAATCCTTGATTATTGGATTGGAATTATTGATTGACATGGGTAAGAAATGTGTCAATAAAGGGCAATTCACAATCGGCGATCCATCAAGTTATGGGTTATTTCAAGTGCCAGAGTGACCAGTGTAATCACACACGTATAACGCAAGCGCACATATCGTTCAAGTAGTATAAAATGAATCGATCCTACGAGGACTTAATACCTAAGCTATTAATTTATGAAGCCAAATATTTACGAGTATCTAATAGATTTGTTGTTTGATTGGATGGTGAGTTTAAACTAAAACAAGTAAATAAAACAGTGCAAAAGTAAATTAAGGGAAAATTCAATATTAAGAAACTATCTAGGGTTGTGAATCCTTCCAATATCTTTAAAGATGAATTGGTTATCTCATGTTTGTGTAATATATTGGTTTACTAACCCGGAACACGAAATTATGCAAAAGCCTATGTCGATGGTTAGATGCAAATACCCAGTTGTGGGACACAGGAACTGGACGACGCATGCTGTTCTAGGCTCGCGGCCTAGTCGGGAGTACGGAGTAGCCACGGGGGACTAAACCAGAGAATAATGGAGTCGCCACCCGGTGTGAACCGGGAAAATGAGATTTAAGGCCGCACTCACCCCTCGCAAGGGAAGACCTCAAACCGTTGGGTTCAGAATGGTCTCTTACTTATGTCACTTGTAATGAAAGGATTTGTGTAATAATTTAATCAAGCTTAAGTAACACTTATTTCCAAGAGTGTCATACTTCTAAGTTCACATCCATACATCAACAAGTTCATCTAAATTTACATGTAACACATATTCGAATTTGCATACAGCCTATTTGCATGTGATCTATGTCTCAATTTGCATACATAAGGATTAACATACGACAAGCATACAAGTTAATAAACACATTACACTCATACATGTGGGGAATACAAATGAACGACTGCTATACAATCTTGCATAATACATAGAAACAATCGGGTTCATCATACGAAGGAATAGCTACTAGGGACAATTATGTACGAAATCTGATGAAAATAACTCAGTTCAGTGGGTGCGCGTTCGCGTAACGTTCAAGAACGCGTTCGAACGGTAAACAGAAGGTTCGCGTTCGTATAACGTTCGAGAACACGTTCGAATGGAGCCAGACCTGATGCATGAAACACTAAGAAGATGCGTGCGCATTCGCATAGCGTTTGATAACGCGTTCGAACGGTAAACAGAAGGTTCACGTTCGTGTGGCGTTCGAGAACGCGTTCGAACGGAACCAGACCTAATGCATGCAACACATTCATAGACAAACAAATCCACAATGTGGGACCTCACGTATCCGATTGAACTCATCTCACATCCAATCGAATATACACCAAACGGCGCGGCAAAACATCGTGGTAAAGGATTTTAACCCCTCTAAATAGGGGACCTTTAATCCGACTTGCTAAGCCCATGCGCTCGATCGCATCATGCATACAAAGAATAAAGACAATAATATCAAACTTAGTATGCCCGATTGGACATATCTTACATCCAACCGAACACACTTCAACCGGCGCTGCAAAGCATCGTGGTAAAGGATTTTAACCCCTCCAAATAAGGGACCTTTAATCCGACTTACTAAGCCCATGCACTCGATCGCGTCATGCATACAAAGAGTAAAGACAATGATATCAAACTTAGTATACCCGATTGAACACATCTTACATTCAACCGAATATGCATCAACCGGCGCGGCAAAGCATCGTGGTAAATGGTTTTAACCCCTCAAAATAGGGGACCTTTAATCCAACTTACTAAGCCCATGCGCTCGATCACATAATTACATAAACAAGTAAACATGCGGAATTTAAATGACGAATAATAAATAAATCAAAGCAACATAAAACAAAAGAAGGTGCCGTTTACTCAAGCGGTACGTGGAGTTGTATCCTGAGTACAGATCATACTACCGTCCATTCGGAATTGGCTATGAAATTTATGTCCGGGTTTCCATCCGATATACCGCGAGAGTTGACACATCTTTCATTTTATTCCAAAGCCACAACATACAATATTTCGTAATACATGCATATTTATCTACTCAAGGGCCACAACATGCATTTTAACATAATAATCATGCGAACAATACTCAATAAATAATAAAAATAAAACTGAAAACGAGTGTGAAAAATACCCTCAGGTCTAACCTTTTATGTCGACTTTCGAACTCGCGTTTCACGGCCGTCGGAAGGGCTATCACACCGCAACTTCTCCGGTTCACTGGTTTAGCGTCTTAGCTCACTATTTTGTTGTTTTGCCCGCTGTTTGGCCTCCGTTTTGCTGCTGTTTTCATCCGCTATTTTCTCTATTTTCTTCGCTGTTTGGGGACGGTTTTGGTGGACTGTTTTGCGGGTTTTTGGTACGGTTTAGGGAGTGTTCTTCTCGGTAATTACTGGGCAGTTTATGGGATGCTTCAGGGTAGTTTGCGGCAGTTTGAAGGGCTTATGGTTCGGCTAAACTAGGCAGTGGCTCGTTAGGGTCTATTTTTTGTTTATTATTCTGAATGTGTCGGTGAAGGGTATTGACTCACGCTGCAAGGGGTATTGTTTGGTCACTGGCTGGTATGATTTAGATTTTATTACTCGATTGAGGCTGCTTGGTTGCTGCTTACGATTATGAGAGATAGTGAAGGGTGAAAGGTGTTTGTTATGTGACTAGTGGACGCTGCATACATGGGGTTTTGGCAGTAACGTGAGGCTTCTGTCTTGGCAATTTTGTGTGCATGGGGCAGCTAGTCTTATGTGGCTTAGGGCTGTGACATTGTGCGGAACGTGAGAAGTGGGCATGAGGGGTGATTGAGGATGCGTTGTTGAGGCTGCGCCTTAGGGTTTGTTATTTTTGTCAATGTGTCGTGAGGGTTTACTTAGTCAGTGAGTAAGTGGATTGAAGGCAGTGGCTCGTTAGGGTTATTTGAGTGCAGATTGTGCGTGTGTGCTGAGAGAGTGAAGGCTTGACGTGTGGAGATAAGATTAGAGGCGGTTGGCTTCGGTTTATTTTTTTGTGTTTTTTTTTTGATGTGTGTACATTGTGATGGTTATGCGTGAGGCGTGAATGGCTGTGGTGGTTACATGAACTGAAGGCGGGTTTCGTGATGAAAGACAGCTAGTGGGGGCCTTTTGGGTGTATGGAAGGGAGCAGATCGTGGGGTAAAGGGGCTGTTGGCGTGAGGCTTTGGCTGAGTGAGTGTCTAGTTTTGTTTGTCGATGGGGGTACGTTGCAGTGGAGAGTGGGCAGTGGCTCAGGGTTTACGTGGTCATTGGCTGCTGTGTTTGTGAGTTGGCTGCAGTGAGTTTTAGGGTTGTGGCGAGGCTTCCGTTCACATGTAGGGGGGTGCTGGCAGTAGGGTTGCCGAGAGGATTATAGTGAGATAGGAGACAGAGCTGCGTCTGTGCCGTGAGGGGGTTGTTAGGGTTTTCTTGTTTGGCCGTGAGGGAGAGATGCAAGAGAGATTTAGGGTTTCGTTCTTTGTGTTTGTGTGTTAGCCGTGTCAGTGAGCGAGAGGGTGTCTAGGGTTTGTTGTTGCTTATATAGTGAGAGGGTAGGATTAGGGTTTCTATGCATGGATTTATTTGTGTATTTAATTTTAATTGTTTAAGACAAGAAATTTTTTAAATTTGGTGTGTGAATTATTTAAATTAGGGGAGTGATTTATGTATTTTAGGAAATGGATTTAATTTAATTTAGGAATGTGATCTAATTTGTGAATGTGATAAATTTAATTTAAGTTTAATTTAATTTGTTTTAATTTAATTTGTGAGATGTGTTTTAAATGTTTTAATTATTTTTGGATGTGATTTAAAATAAAGGTCCAACAAGCGAACCCGAAGCGAAACAAGCGAGTTAAATCTGACCAAATGCTAATTTCCAACTTTGCCTTTCCGACGTCCGTTTCCCGCGGCTTTCACAATCAAAGAGGTAGTGTCTTCATACGAGACTCATCATTGGGCTGATATGCAAAAATGCAGTGCCTACAGTCGCCCCCACTTTGATGGGACTTGTGTAGTGTGTGACAATGACAATCATATCAAAGTACGTGCAATGCATTTTCACTTACCTGGCTCGCCAGCTGCCACCTGACTTGCATGCTGCTTCGAACTGATTTGCTGATGTAGTAGATATGGTGGCGAGGCGCCTCGACCTCTGGGCTTTGTTCCCGAACCACCGAATGTCAACTATGGTGATGATGCAGTGGGCCCTCGACCCTGGGACGCATCCCGGAACTGCAACCGACAACGGGGGCACCTCGACCCTGGGCATCTCGACCCAACACCGCTGACAATAGGGACCTCGCCCTCGAACTGATGATGTAGTGGGCACCTCGACCCTGGGCACATCGACCCGGAACTACAACTGACAACAGGGGCACCTCGACCCTGGGAACCTCGACCCAACACCGCTGACAATAGGGACCTCGCCCTCGAACTGATGATGTAATGGGCACCTCGACCCGGAACTACAACCGACAACGGGGGCACCTCGACCCAACACCGCTGACAATATGGACCTCGCCATCGAACTGATGATGTAGTGGGCACCTAGACCCTGGGCACATCGACCCGGAACTACAACTGAAAACAGAGGCACCTCGACCATGGGCACCTCGACCCAACACCGCTGACAATAGGGACCTCGCCCTCAAACTGATGATGTAGTGGGCACCTCGACCCGGAACTACAACCGACAACGGGGGCACCTCGACCCTAGACACCTCGCCCCAACACCGCTGACAATAGAGACCTCACCCTCGAACTGATGATGTGGGTCACGACCCTGAGACTCATCCCTAAAACTGATACTGATGCTGATGTGGGCCTCAAACCTGAGACTCATCCCCGAAACTGATACAGATGTTGATGTGGGCCTCGACCCTGGGACTCATCCCCGAAACCGATACTGCCGTGGGCCTCGACCCTGGGACTCATCCCCAAAACTGATACTGATGTAGGCCTCAACCCTGTGAGTCATCCCCGCAACTGATACTGATGATGATGTAGGCCTCGGCCCTGAGACTCATCCCTGAAACTGATGCTGATGCTGAAGGGAGCCTCAATCTTGGGACTCATCCCCGCATCTAATACTGATGATGATGTAGGCCTCGGCCCTGGGACTCATCCCTGAAACTGATGCTGGTGCTGATGGGAGCCTCAACCTTGAGACTCATCCCCGCAACTAATATTGATGTCTCCATAGCCGGAGTGCCATACCTGGCAAAACTGATACTGACGTCTCCATACCCAGAGTGCCATATCCGGTAGAACCGATGATGTATCTCCATACCCGGAGTGCCATACCCGGTATAACTGATGTTGTATCTCCATACTCGGAGTGCCATACCCTGCAGAACTGATGCTGTATCTCCATACCCGGAGAGCCATACCCGGCAGAACCGACGTTGTATCTCCATACCCGGAGTGCCATACCCGGCAGAACTGATGTTGTATCTCCATACCCGGAGTGCTATACCCGGTAGAACTGATGCTGTATCTCCATACCTGGAGTGCCATACCCGGCAGAACTGATACTAGTAATGATGTGGGCCTCGCCCCCAGAGTGCCATACCCGGTAAGACTGATACTGATAACGACGTGGGCCCCACCCCCAGAGTGCCATACCCGGCAAGACTGATACTGATAACGATATGGGCCTCGCCCCCGAACTGTTATTGATATGGGCCTCGTCCCCAAACTGATACTGATATGGGCCTCTCCCCAAACTGAAACTGATATGAGCCTCGCCCACATGCTGAATCTGATGTGGGCCTCGCCCCAAATTGATACTGATATGGGCCTCGCCCCATGCTGATATTGATGTGGGCCTCGCCCCCAGACTGATACTGATGTGGGCCTCACCCCCAGACTGATACTGATATGGGTCTCGACCTAAACTGATACTGATATGGGCCTCTCCCCAAACTGATGCTGATATGGGCCTCGCCCCCAGACTGATACTGATATGGGCCTCGCCCCCAGACTGATACTGATGTGGGCTTCGTCCTCAGACTGATACTGATATGGGCCTCGCCCCAAACTGATACTGATATGGGCCTCGCCCCCAGACTGATACTAACGTGGGCCTCGCCCCCAGACTGATACTAATATGGGCCTTGCCATAAACTGATACTGATATGGGCCTCGGCCCAGATTGCCATACCCGGCAAGGCTGCTACTGATAATGACGTGGGCCTCGCCCCCAGATTGCCATACCCAAAACTCAAACTCAAATGGGCCTCAACCCTGAGATTATTACCCGAATCCGATACTGTGCTTTTCATCGTTTCTGATTAGCTTGTTCTTTGCCGCTTTCTCTTTTCTTCTTCAAAACCTGTGAACACAAAACAAAACAAACACAAAATGATGCAAAATGTGTTACGTCTATTGATGAGTGGTATTTATATCACTTATTCCCACTCATTTAACCTAATATTTCGTATAGTTTCTTGAGTTTTGTGAATGTTTTGTGTTATTTTGTAGATAAATAAAGTTTGGAAAGCATTGGAGGCAATTTGGGGCAAAGACGGACAAAAATGCGTCAACATGGATATTTTGGTCTTAAGCGCGTCGCGACGTCTAAAATGCGCCGAACAGTGCTAACGTGCGCCGGGTCCACAAATCAGAATCTGAGAAAAGTTTGACTTTGCTAAAATGCGTCGTGCCACGTGTCACCATCACAGCCTATCTGCTAACATGTGCCGTGCCACGTGTCAGCATCCTACGGTGCCGACAGTCATCATCGCCACGTGTCGCCGCGTCGTCGCCACATCACCGTCATGTCATCAGCCACGTCAGCAAGTCAACAAGTCAAATTGCCACGTGTCGTGCCACATCATCATCAGCCAATCAAGAAGTGACACGTGTCGCAATTCTATGGTGCCGACAGTCTCTTCCCACGTGTCGCCACGTCAGCATCAATTATTGGATATCCTATCCTAATCTGACACGTGGCGGATAAGAATCTCAGCGACCAATCAGAAGCCGCCACGTGTCACAATAATTGAAGCCCAACCACTCTGCCACGTGTCACCTTATCAGCTTATCCAGAATCTTCAAACCAGCGAACCAGAGCGTGCCACGTCGACAAATCCGACGTCGCGACGCTGAGGACCTGGCGTCGAGATTTCAGAATTCATTGCACCTTCCTCTCTCTTAAATTCTTTCTAAAGAGAGAGTTTCTCTCTCTAGATTCTTTAGTTTTTAGTTTTTTTATTTTTATTTTTAGTTTTTTTAGTTTTGTAAATAATTTTAATTACGTTTTGTAATAATAGTAATTTAATTTTTACTTTTTACTTTTTACAGTTTTTACTATTTACCATGAGGAGGTAACTTCCCCAGCTAGGGTGAAAGGTAATTCTTTTACTGTTACTATTTAGATTAATCTCCCTTAAAAATAATATATTCACTATTTAAAATATTGACTTAAAAAGGATACCGCCAGATTGGTCGGTTGGTAATTCATTTTAATCTGGTTTAAACCTGACTAATAAAGGATACCGCCAGATTGGTCGGTTGGTAATTTAATTTTGGTTCCACCTTTATGGCTGGTTGGACTTAATTTGACTTAATCAGGTTACCGCCTATATGGCTGGTTGGAGAAAGAATCACAAGTTTATATATTATTTTATGGGAGATATCTAAATTAGTAGTAGTAAAAGTAATTCCTTTTACCTTAGCATTTTATTTTATTTTACTTTTCAGTTTTACTTTATGTCTTTTACTTTTCAGTATTTTTACTTTATGTCTTTTACTTTTAAGTTGTTACTAGCCCTAGTTATGTGTTAGTTATTTGGGGTTGTGATGAATTCTAATATCACCGGTTTATAAAGGGGTTATTTTATAGTTTGGGTAATTTAAAGGTTTACTTATTAAGTCTTAAGCTTAATGCTTCTTGTTGTCTGATCACCAATAAGATTGATGTGGTAAATCTAAAATGAACTAGACATAGGGATTTTAGGTTTCAGCCTTAGAATTAATAGCCCACGATCTTCCTTGAGGATAGATAACCCTTTAATAGATTTCCTTACAGGATAGGAATATACCTGTCGGGCGGGGGTAGCCATAATTGGAACTTAAACTTAATGAATCCAGATAATTTGGTTGACATAGACATATTGTTCAATTGGGTTAAACTGGGTATTTGCGTCTGACCATCGACAGAGGCTTTTGCATAATTTAGTGTTCCAGGTTAGTAAACTGATTTATTACACAAACATAAAATAATCACTTCATCTTTTAAAAGATATTAGAAGGATTCACAACCCTAGATCTTTGTGTCTTTTGTTATTTTCCTTAGTATTTTCTTTTGTCTTTTATTTATTTATTTATTTTGTAAACCCACTTTCAACCAATCAAACAATCATTCTCTTCTCCATTTAATTAGATATTTGTAAATAAATAGATTCAACAATTAATAACAACAGTAGGTATTAAGTCCTCGTGGGATCGATATTTTTATACTACTTGAACGATATGTGCGCTTGCGTTATACGTGTGTGTTTACGCCGGTCAAGTTTTTGGCGCCGTTGCCGGGGACTTATATTTCTTGAGTTGTTAATTTTGAAGCTATCCAATTTACTTGTATCTAATTTTCTTTATTTTTATCTCCAATTTTTATTTCTTTCTTTTATTTCAGGTGGTTGAAAAATGGAACACTACTGGGAGATTGAAAGATTACGAGCTTTACAAGAAGATACACCCCACATCTGGGAGCAACAGTCCGGTTTTCTGAGGCCTGTTGTCCAGCCCAACAATTATCACTGGATGCCAGAACCAAGCAATACTACATTTGCTCAACAGAACGAGATGGGGAGATGTATGATATGTGATGGTAACCACCTGAGCGATCAATGTATATACCGTTCAGGGTGGCAGAGCTATCAAGATCCTTCATGGTATGACGAGCCATCATTTCACAGAAACATATTTTTCATCTTACCCACCATCAACCTATTATTTTCATCAACAACTAGAACCATCAGAGGAAGATCAGTTGTTAAACATGCTCAAAGATATGTTCGAGTTGGATGCAATGCTTGAAACAAGCCAAAATCAATTGGAAAGTATTCAGAGACAATCAGAATTCATTCAGAGGATGACAGATCAAATGAGACAATTCACAGAAAACCAGGACGACATACCTCAAGAACCAGTTTCAGATGACACTGATGAAGCCTTCAAATACCAATCATTTCACAATGACACTTCAACAGAGGAGGAGGCTGAGCAGTATCAACAACCAGAGGTATCAGTTCAGGAGCCCGAACCGACAAAGTCTCAATATGACTTTTATTATTCAGATTCTGACGAGGATGAAGCTGATCTATTTGTACCAACTACACCAACAACGGAGGATCAAACATTCAATCCTCAAAATGAAGATCTTGGAGCATGCTTTACCATGATGTTTGAAGAAGATCTATCTGAACCATTCATTCCGGTCGTATCAGAGGATGAAGACCTAATGTCAGAAACATCATTACATCCTCAGGTTGACAATTTTGAAGCATGTATTTCACAGATGACAGATGAAGAGCTGAATACAAAAATTTTACAATACATCTGTGAAGAAAAGGTGGAGCAGAAGCAGAGCAAATGGAGGAGCAAATGTCTGACCTTAATAAAGATCTAGAGCATTCAGGAGAAACATCGCTGTTTTGGGGAGTACAAATCAAAGATATCACCTAGAAGCTTGACAGAATGGAACTTCCATTCCAAGTCAAGCACCATATAAGACCTCCTGATTTTCTTTTCTTTCTTTGCAGGAAAACCACTGGAACAACAAGGAGCAAAAAGGTGGCACGAGCACTGAATGGGACAAAACTCTTTTTGGCACACCTTACCGTTGGAAGAGACCCTTCAAAAGCAACGCTCACGGGATTGTTTTTGATCGGACATCCAAAACGACATTGAAACCTCCTTAACAGATGAATTTCATTCACGTCTGGCTGAAGATGAAAAATTTAGCGCTAGCAGGGAGGCAACCCATGCAATTTGTTGTAATTTCTGTTTTATATTTTGTGTATACATGTTGTAGAAATTTTTTTTTTTTAATTTTGTGTGTTATTTTGTAGGGAAAAGCACAAACAAAGCATTTTTAGACAGAAGGAATTGTGTTTGGCAATCAAAGATGAGAAACAATTCATTAGCGATGGCTGAGTAAGGAATGAAATCTTGAGACACATCCTAATTAATTTATACTGAGCGAGTGGCGTATGCGTACACAATTCCGTTGTCTTAATTATTGCTTTGATTCACTTTTCTATTGTAATTATCTTTATTTTCGTAGACAGGATCCAGACTTTTTGACCTTTCACGATTTCTTTTGTTGTTTAGCTAACAATCGTCCTTTGGAAGATATTAGTGCTATTATTACTCACCATTTTTCAGGTACTATAAATTCAGCCCGTCATTGCACTTTTGAAGGCATCCAGAGTTGAAAAAGAAATACATAAAAAATGGAAGCCACTTCAAGAAGACGAGTTGAAAACATCTGTGTGTTTTGCGGCAGTAGTATTGGTACTAAGCCACAATACGTAGAGGCAGCACAGGAATTGGGTCGAGTCTTAGCAGCAAGGAATATGCACTTAATATATGGCGGAGGCAATCTTGGACTTATGGGGATCGTTTCAAAGGCTGTACAGGAAGGAGGCAGTCATGTTTTGGGAATCATCCCAAAACCCTTGGCAGAGGCAAATCTTATTGGATCATCAAACGGAGAGGAACTGATCGTGCCAGGTATGTCTGAACGATTGGTAGAAATGATTAACCGTGCTGATGCTTTTATCACTTTGCCAGGTGGCTTGGGTACACTGGAGGAATTTTTATAGTTCTATCTTGGGCGAACCTGAAATACACCAGAAACCACTTGGACTGCTCAACGTTGATGGATTTTATGATTTTCTTTGTGTGTTTCTTGATGATGCTCGGAGAAATGGGTTCGTGTCAAAACCTATGAAAGAACTCCTATTCACTGCCAGAACTGCTCCGGATCTAATAGACCAATTCATAGCCTATGAACCACAAGTTGACCCTATCCTTTCAAAGATAAATTGGTCCGAGGACGATCGTGGTAAGAGGCGTCGGATTAATCTGAATCTTAACCTTTAAATTCCTGTAGATTTCAGCTAACCAGGTACGACCTTCTTAACTCTCCTTTTACTGTTTAAGACATTGGGGATAATGTCTCATTTAGGTTTGGGGGAGAGAATTAGTTGATTAGTACCTTGTTTTTTTTTTTAGTTCAAAATTTTTCGAAAAATACAAAAAAAATTGAAAATTTTTTAAAAAATTACAAAAATATTTTGTGTTTTTATTTTGACTAAAAAAGTAAAATTGGTAAGAGATAGCTGAGTAAGGAGTTTTCATTCCTAAGACGTATCTTAAGCCTATTTTCGAAACAAGTTAATTTTTGTTTATTTCATTTTGAATTATTTAATTTGTGAATTCTCCTTAAAACGGACTAAAAGGAATCTTCATATGTTCAGTTGACAGATATTATCAACATATATAGTAACATACGGACATGAGCTAAAAATTGAAAAGTTTGTAATATTCAGTGCTCTAGTTTAATTGGAGGAAACATCTCAAAAAGCAGTGGAGTAAAAAAAAAAAAAGATCCGAGTTATTAAGTCTGTAAGGGTGTTTTAACACCTAGTGCCCTAAAACCAACTGGTTTGGAGTCACTGGCCCAAAGCTCGTTACATGGATCAAAGATGCTGCAAAAATATATATATCTGAAGTCTGAGTAATTAAGTCCGTAGGGGTGTCTTAACACCTGGTGCCCTAAAGCCAACTGGTTTGGGAGTCACCGACCCAACACTCGTTACATAGATGGAAGATATTGTATATAAATAAAAATAGAAAAGTGAAAAATCAAAGAAAAAATCAGAAATCTGAAAATTATTCCATTGCTGCAAAAGGTGTGAAATCTGATAGAAATTTTAGGACAAAAATATTACTCTCTTATCAACTGCACTTATGACTGTTGTGGGCAAAAATGAGTTGATTAATATTTTGTTGGCTGTGTATATGGAGAATGGTAAAATAATCGGAGAATTTACTTATTCAGTAATTTAGAATAAAACAAAACAATTAGTAACTTGGAGTAGAAGTTTCACCTGATTAGTCACTAACTTCTTTATTCTCTTTTCGCTTGTCTTTTTGCTTTTGTGTGCATTAGTTTTAACTAACTTTTTACTTTTGTAAAATGTTTGTGGGTATCATTGCTGTAAACCCTCACGAGACTACAACTCGTCCACTAGGGACACCTAGGGGTTTAAAGGCTTTTTGCATACGCTAAATGCAACCGTGATCCCTACGAAAGTGGCTTAGTTAATTTTATTTATGTTATTTTACTATGTTTTGCTCGAGGACTAGCAAAATGTTAGGTTTGGGGGTGTGATGAGTGGTATTTATATCACTTATTCCCACTCATTTGACCTAATATTTGTATAGTTTCTCGAGTTTTGTGAACGTTTTGATATGTTTTGTGTTATTTTGTAGATAAATAAAGTTTGGAAAGCATTGGAGGCAATTTGGGGCAAAACGGACAAAATGCGTCAACAGGGATATTTTGGTCTTAAGGCGCGTCGCGACGCCAACTTCCTTCCGCGTCGCGACGTCTAAAATGCGCCGAACAGTGCTAACGTGCGCCGGGTCCACAAATCAGAATCTGAGAAAAGTTTGACTTTGCTAAAATGCGCCGTGCCACGTGTCACCATCACAGCCGATCTGCTAACATGCGCCGTGCCACGTGTCAGCATCCTACGGTGCCGACAGTCATCATCGCCACGTCGTCGCCATGTCACCCACATCACCAGCCATGTCTCAGCCATGTCAGCAAGTCAATTGCCACGTGTCATGTGCCACATCATCATCAGCCAATCAGGAAGTGACACGTGTCGCAATTCTATGGTGCCGACAGTCTCTTTCCCACGTGTCGCCATGTCGTCGCCACGTCACCGCCACGTCAGCATCAATTATTGGATATCCTATCCTTATCTGACACGTGGCGGATAAGAATCTCAGCGACCAATCAGAAGCCGCCACATGTCACAATAATTGAAGCCCAACCACTCTGCCACGTGTCACCTTATCAGCTTATCCAGAATCTTCAACCAGCGAACCAGAGAGTGCCACGTCGACAAATCCGGCGTCGCGACGCTGAGGACCTGGCGTCGCGACGCTGGATCCTACCGAGGCCTATAATTGAGCTCGAGATTTCAGAATTCATTGCACCTTCCTCTCTCTTAAATTCTTCTAAAGAGAGAGTTTCTCTCTCTAGATTCTTAGTTTTTAGTTTTTTTTTTTTATTTTTAGTTTTTTTAGTTTTGTAAATAATTTTAATTACGTTTTGTAATAATAGTAATTTAATTTTTACTTTTTACTTTTTACAGTTTTTACTATTTACCATTAGGAGGTAACTTCCCCAACTAGGGTGAAAGGTAATTCTTTTACTGTTACTATTTAGATTAATCTCCCTTAAAAATAATATATTCACTATTTAAAATATTGACTTAAAAAGGATACCGCCAGATTGGTCGGTTGGTAATTCATTTTAATCTGGTTTAAACCTGACTAATAAAGGATACCGCCAGATTGGTCGGTTGTAATTTAATTTTGGTTCCGCCTTTATGGCTGGTTGGACTTAATTGACTTAATCAGGTTACCGCCTATATGGCTGGTTGGAGAAAGAATCACAAGTTTATATTTATTTTATGGGAGATATCTAAATTAGTAGTAGTAAAAGTAATTCCTTTTACCTTAGCATTTTATTTTATTTTACTTTTCAGTTTTACTTTATGTCTTTTACTTTTCAGTATTTTTACTTTATGTCTTTTACTTTTAAGTTGTTACTAGCCCTAGTTATGTGTTAGTTATTTGGGGTTGTGATGAATTCTAATATCACCGGTTTATAAAGGGGTTATTTTATAGTTTGGGTAATTTAAAGGTTTACTTATTAAGTCTTAAGCTTAATGCTTCTTGTTGTTGATCACCAATAAGATTGATGTGGTAAATCTAAAATGAACTAGACATAGGGATTTTAGGTTTCAGCCTTAGACTTAATAGCCCACGATCTTCCTTGAGGATAGATAACCATTTAATAGATTTCCTTACAGGATAGGAATATACCTGTCGGGCGGGGGTAGCCATAATTGGAACTTAAACTTAATGAATCCAGATAATTTGGTTGACATAGACATATGGTTCAATTGGGTTAAACTGGGTATTTGCGTCTGACCATCGACAGAGGCTTTTGCATAATTTAGTGTTCCAGGTTAGTAAACTTTATTACACAAACATAAAATAATCACTTCATCTTTTAAAAGATATTAGAAGGATTCACAACCCTAGATCTTTGTGTCTTTTGTTATTTTCCTTAGTATTTTCTTTTGTCTTTTATTTATTTATTTATTTTGTAAACCCACTTTCAACCAACCAATCAAACAATCATTCTCTTCTCCATTTAATTAGATATTTGTAAATAAATAGATTCAACAATTAATAACAACAGTAGGTATTAAGTCCTCGTGGGATCGATATTTTTATACTACTTGAACGATACGTGCGCTTGCGTTATACGTGTGTGTTTACGCCGGTCAAGTTTTTGGCGCCGTTGCCGGGGACTTATATTTCTTGAGTTGTTAATTTTGAAGCTATCCAATTTACTTGTATCTAATTTTCTTTATTTTTATCTGTAATTTTTATTTCTTTCTTTTATTTCAGGTGGTTGAAAAATGGAACACTACTGGGAGATTGAAAGATTACGAGCTTTACAAGAAGATACACCCCACATCTGGGAGCAACAGTCCGGTTTTCTGAGGCCTGTTGTCCAGCCCAACAATTATCACTGGATGCCAGAACCAAGCAATACTACATTTGCTCAACAGAACGAGATGGGGAGATGTGTGATATGTGATGGTAACCACCTGAGCGATCAATGTATATACCGTTCAGGGGCAGGCTATCAAGATCCTTCATGGTATGACGAGCCATCACATTTCACAAAACCACATTTTCATCTTACCCACCATCTACCTATGATTTTCATCAACAACTAGAACCATCAGAGGAAGATCAGTTGTTAAACATGCTCAAAGATATGTTCGAGTTGGATGCAATGCTTGAAACAAGCCAGAATCAATTGGAAGTATTCAGAGACAATCAGAATTCATTCAGAGGATGACAGATCAAATGAGACAATTCACAGAAACCAGGACGACATACCTCAAGAACCAGTTTCAGATGACACTGATGAAGCCTTCAAATACCAATCATTTCACAATGACACTTCAACAGAGGAGGAGGCTGAGCAGTATCAACAACCAGAGGTATCAGTTCAGGAGCCCGAACCGACAAAGTCTCAATTGACTTTTATTATTCAGATTCTGACGAGGATGAAGCTGATCTATTTGTACCAACTACACCAACAACGGAGGATCAAACATTCAATCCTCAAAATGAAGATCTTGGAGCATGCTTTACCATGATGTTTGAAGAAGATCTATCTGAACCATTCCATTCCATTCCGTCGTATCAGAGGATGAAGACCTAATGTCAGAAACATCATTACATCCTCAGGTTGACAATTTTGAAGCATGTATTTCACAGATGACAGATGAAGAGCTGAATACAAAAATTTTACAATACATCTGTGAAGAAAAGGTGGAGCAAGAAGCAGAGCAAATGGAGGAGCAAATGTCTGACCTTAATAAAGATCTAGAGCATTCAGGAGAAACATCGCTGTTTTGGGGAGTACAAATCAAAGATATCACCTAGAAGCTTGACAGAATGGAACTTCCATTCCAAGTCAAGCACCATATAAGACCTCCTGATTTTCTTTCTTTCTTTGCAGGAACCACTGGAACAACAAGGAGCAAAAAGGTGGCACGAGCACTGAATGGGACAAAACTCTTTTTGCCACCTTACCGTTGGAAGAGACCCTTCAAAAGCAACGCTCACGGGATTGTTTTTGATCGGACATCCAAAACGACATTGAAACCTCCTTAACAGATGAATTTCATTCACGTCTGGCTGAAGACGAAAAATTTAGCGCTAGCAGGGAGGCAACCCAAGCAATTTGTTGTAATTTCTGTTTTATATTTTGTGTATACATGTTGTAGAATTTTTTTTTTTTTATTTTGTGTGTTATTTTGTAGGGAAAAGCACAAACAGAGCATTTTTAGACAGAAGGAATTGTGTTTGGCAATCAAAGATGAGAAACAATTCATTAGCGATGGCTGAGTAAGGAATGAAATCTTGAGACACATCCTAATGAATTTATACTGAGCGAGTGGCGTATTGCGTACACAATTCCGTTGTCTTAATTATTGCTTTGATTCGCTTTTCTATTGTAATTATCTTTATTTTCGTAGACAGGATCCAGACTTTTTGACCTTTCACGATTTCTTTTGTTGTTTAGCTAACAATCGTCCTCTGGAAGATATTAGTGCTATTATTACTCACCATTTTTCAGGTACTATAAATTCAGCCCGTCATTGCACTTTTGAAGGCATCCAGAGTTGAAAAAGAAATACATAAAAAATGGAAGCCACTTCAAGAAGACGAGTTGAAAACATCTGTGTGTTTTGCGGCAGTAGTATTGGTACTAAGCCACAATACGTAGAGGCAGCACATGAATTGGGTCGAGTCTTAGCAGTAAGGAATATGCACTTAATATATGGCGGAGGCAATCTTGGACTTATGGGGATCGTTTCAAAGGCTGTACAGGAAGGAGGCAGTCATGTTTTGGGAATCATCCCAAAACCCTTGGCAGAGGCAAATCTTATTGGATCATCAAACGGATAGGAACTGATCGTGCCAGGTATGTCTGAACGATTGGTAGAAATGATTAACCGTGCTGATGCTTTTATCACTTTGCCAGGTGGCTTGGGTACACTGGAGGAAATTTTTATAGTTCTATCTTGGGCGAACCTGAACATACACCAGAAACCACTTGGACTGCTCAACGTTGATGGATTTTATGATTTTCTTTGTGTGTTTCTTGATGATGCTCGGAGAAATGGGTTCGTGTCAAAACCTATGAAAGAACTCATATTCACTGCCAGAACTGCTCCGGATCTAATAGACCAACTCATAGCCTATGAACCACAAGTTGACCCTATCCTTTCAAAGATAAATTGGTCCAAGGACGATCGTGGTAAGAGGCGTCGGATTAATCTGAATCATAACCTTTAATTCCTGTAGATTTCAGCTAACCAGGTACGACCTTCTTAACTCTCCTTTTACTGTTTAAGACATTGGGGATAATGTCTCATTTAGGTTTGGGGGAGAGAATTAGTTGATTAGTACCTTGTTTTTTTTTAGTTATGTGTTTGTTTCTTTTTTAGTTCAAAATTTTTCGAAAAATACAAAAAAATTGAAAATTTTTTAAAAAAATTACAAAATATTTTGTGTTTTTGTGTTTTTATTTTGACTAAAAAAGTGAATTTGTAAGAGATAGCTGAGTAAGGAGTTTTTCATTCCTGAGACGTATCTCAAGCCTATTTTCGAAACAAGTTAATTTTGTTTTTTATTTCATTTTGAATTATTTAATTTGTGAATTCTCCTTAAAACGGACTAAAAGGAATCTTCATATGTTCAGTTGACAGATATTATCAACATATATAGTAACATACGGACATGAGCTAAAAATTGAAAAGTTTGTAATATTCAGTGCTCTAGTTTAATTGGAGGAAACATCTCAAAAAGCAGTGGAGTAAAAAAAAAAAAAAAATCCGAGTTATTAAGTCTGTAAGGGTGTTTAACACCTAGTGCCCTAAAATCAACTGGTTTGAGAGTCACTGGCCCAAAGCTCGTTACATGGATCAAAGATGCTGCAAAAATATATATATCTGAAGTCTGAGTAATTAAGTCCGTAGGGGTGTCTTAACACCTGGTGCCCTAAAGCCAACTGGTTTGGGAGTCACCGACCCAACACTCGTTACATAGATGGAAGATATTGTATATAAATAAAAAATAGAAAAGTGAAAAATCAAAGAAAAAACCAGAAAATCTGAAAAATTATTCCATTGCTGCAAAAAGGTGTGAAATCTGATAGAACTTTAGGACAAAATATTACTCTCTTATCAACTGCACTTATGACTGTTGTGGCAAAAATGAGTTGATTAATATTTTGTTGGCTGTGTATATGGAGAATGGTAAAAATAATCGGAGAATTTACTTATTCAGTAATTTAGAATAAAACAAAACAATTAGTAACTTGGAGTAGAAGTTTCACCTGATTAGTCACTAACTTCTTTATTCTCTTTTTCTCTTTCGCTTGTCTTTTTGCTTTTGTGTGCATTAGTTTTAACTAACTTTTTACTTTTGTAAAATGTTTGTGGGTATCATTGCTGTAAACCCTCACGAGACTACAACTCGTCCACTAGGGACACGTAGGGGTTTAAAGGCTTGTTGCATATGCTAAATGCAACCGTGATCCCTACGAAAGTGGCTTAGTTAATTTATTTATGTTATTTTACTCTATGTTTTGCTCGAGTACTAGCAAAATGTTAGGTTTGGGGGTGTGATGAGTGATATTTATATCACTTATTCCCACTCATTTGACCTAATATTTCGTATAGTTTCTCGAGTTTTGTGAACGTTTTGATATGTTTCGTGTTATTTTGTAGATAAATAAAGTTTGGAAAGCATTGGAGGCAATTTGGGGCAAAAACGGACAAAAATGCGTCAACAGAGATATTTTGGTCTTAAGCGCGTCGCGACGCCCAACCTTCCGCGTCGCGACGTCTAAAATGCGCCGAACAGTGCTAATGTGCGCCGGGTCCACAAATCAGAATCTGAGAAAAGTTTGACTTTGCTAAAATGCACCGTGCCACGTGTCACCATCACAGCCGATCTGCTAACATGCGCTGTGCCACGTGTCAGCATCCTACGGTGCCGACATTCATCATCGCCACGTCGTCGCCACGTCACCGCCATGTCATCAGCCATGTCAGCAAGTCACAAGTCAAATTGCCACGTGTCATGCCACATCATCATCAGCCAATCAGGAAGTGACACGTGTCGTAATTCTATGGTGCCGACAGTCTCTTTTTACTTGTCGCCATGTCGTCGCCACGTCACCGCCACGTCAGCATCAATTATGGATATCCTATCCTTATCTGATCACACGTGGCGGATAAGAATCTCAGCGACCAATCAGAAGCCGCCACGTGTCACAATAATTGAATCCCAACCACTCTGCCACGTGTCACCTTATCAGCTTATCCAGAATCTTCAAACCAGCGAACCAGAGCGTGCCACGTCGACAAATCCGGCGTCGCGACGCTGAGGACCTGGCGTCGCGACGCTGGATCCTACCGAGGCCTATAAATTGAGCTCGAGATTTCGAATTCAATTCATTCGCACCTTCCTCTCTCTTAAATTCTTTCTAAAGAGAGAGTTTCTCTCTCTAGATTCTTTAGTTTTTAGTTTTTTTTTTATTTTTGTTTTTTTAGTTTTGTAAAAATTTTAATTACGTTTTGTAATAATAGTAATTTAATTTTTACTTTTTACTTTTACAGTTTTTACTATTTACCATGAGGAGGTAACTTCCCCAGCTAGGGTGAAAGGTAATTCTTTTACTGTTACTATTTAGATTAATCTCCCTTAAAAATAATATATTCACTATTTAAAATATTGACTTAAAAAGGATACCGCCATTGGTCGGTGGTAATTCATTTTAATCTGGTTTAAACCTGACTAATAAAGGATACCGCCAGATTGGTCGGTTGGTAATTTAATTTTGGTTCCGCCTTTATGGCTGGTTGGACTTAATTTGACTTAATCAGGTTACCGCCTATATGGCTGGTTGGAGAAAGAATCACAAGTTTATATATTATTTTATGGGAGATATCTAAATTAGTAGTAGTAAAAGTAATTCCTTTTACCTTAGCATTTTATTTTATTTTACTTTTCAGTTTTACTTTATGTCTTTTACTTTTCAGTATTTTTACTTTATGTCTTTTACTTTTAAGTTGTTACTAGCCCTAGTTATGTGTTAGTTATCTGGGGTTGTGATGAATTCTAATATCACCGGTTTATAAGGGGTTATGGAGATGGTGTTGTGGCGTTGTTTGAAGGGCAGTCTCAGGCGTTGTGTGGACGTGAAAAGGGGGGTGCATTCTCGTTGAAAGTGGGCTGCTGGGTGCGTTGGTTTTGAGGGGCTGTGAAGTTGAGGCTAATGGCGTGGATAGGGTGCAGGTAAGGGAGTTTAGGGTTACGGTTTCATGGGTTGATCAGAAAGTAGAGAGATCGATTGCTTTTTTTAGGGTTTATTCTCTTTTGTTTTGGTTTGTGGCCAAGAGCGAGAGAGATTTAGGGTTTCATTCTTTGTGTTTGTGTGTTAGCCGTGTCAGTGAGCGAGAGGGTGTCTAGGGTTTGTTGTTGCTTATATAGTGAAAGGGTAGGGTTAGGGTTTCTATGCATGGATTTATGTGTGTATTTAATTTTAATTATTTAAGACAATAAATTATTTAAATTTGGTGAGTGAATTATTTAAATTAGGGGAGTGATTTATGTATTTTAGGAAAAAGGATTTAATTTAATTTAGGAAGGTGATCTAATTTGTGAATGTGATTTAATTTAATTTAAGTTTAATTTAATTTGTTTTAATTTAATTTGTGAGATGTGTTTTAAATGTTTTAATTATTTTTGGATGTGATTTAAAATAGAGGTCCAACAAGCGAACCCGAAGCGAAACAAACGAGTTAAATCCGACCAAATGCTAATTTCCAACTTTGCCCTTCCGACGTCTGTTTCCCGCGGCTTTCACAATCAAAGAGGTATGTCTCCATACGAGACTCATCATTGGGCTGATATGCAAAAATGCAGTGCTACACCAGTGTAACCCAATGAATCATATGTCTATGTCAACCAAGTTACCTGAATTCATTAAGATTAAGTTCCAATTGTGGCTACCCCCGCCCGACATGTATATGTCTATCCTGTAAGGAAATCTATAAAGGGTTATTGATGAATGGTAAATCTATCACTATTTCCCACTCATTGAACCTAATATTTTGTATAGTTTCTTGAGCTTTGTGAATATTTTGATGTGTTTTGTGTTATTTTGTAGATAAATAAAGTTCCAGGACATTCTGGAGGTAATTTGGAGCAAAACAGTGAAATTGGGAAAATGGGCATTTTGGTAATTTGTCCGCGTCGCGACGCCAAGACTCATAGCGTCGCGCGACGCCTAAAGTGCGCCGGACATGCTAACGTGCGCCGAGGGACACGTGTCAGAATCTGAGAAAATGGACTTGCTAACGTGCGCCGACCTTGCTAACGTGCGCCTTGCCACGTGTCATCATCACAGAATATCAGCTAAAATGCGCCATCTACCACGTGTCGAAATCTCATTGGACCAAAGCAAGCGCGTGACACGTGTTGAGTTTTCATTGGACCGAATCACTGGCGACTCACATGCTGCCACGTGTTAATCTCTCATTGGACCAATCCTAAACGCGTGCCACATGTCAGATGTTCATTAGACCGATAGTTCAGCCAATCACCGTCTGCCACGTGTCGTCTTCCCATTGCACCACCTTTACCGCGTGACACATGTCATCACGAGATTATGCCGACAATGCGCGTGGTCAACCCGCGTGGACCAAAGTAAACAGGTCCAGCGTCGCTACGCTGAAGCCCTTGACTTCGCGACGCTGGACGCAAAAATTGTCTATAAATTGAGCTCGAGATTTCAGTTTTAGTGGCACCATTCTCTCTCATTTCTTTGATGTAAATATGGAGTTTCTCTCTCTAATTTCTTTTAATTTAAGTTTAGTAATTAATTTTTAATTACATTCTGTAATAGTAATTACTTTCTGTAATAGTAATAGTAATTTATCTTGTTTTTACTGTTTCAGTTTTACTATTCAACCATGATGAGGTAACTTCTCATTGCTAAGGTGAAAAGTAATTCTTTTACTGTTACTATTTAGATTAATCTCCCTTAAATATAATATATTTACTATTTAAAATTTGACTTAATAAGGATACCGCCATATTGGTCGGTTGGCTATTAAATTTAAATCGGTTTAAACCTGACTAATCCAGGATACCGCCTATATGGCTGGTTGATAATTAAATTTTCTTACCGCCTATATGGCAGGTTCATGGACAAATCATACCGTCTTTATGGCTGGTCGGACATAATTTGAATTAATCAGGTTACCGCCTATATGGCTGGTTGGTAATATTATCACAAGTTTATATATTATTTTATGGGAGATATCTAAAATAGTAAATAGTAAAAGTAATTCTTTTTACCTTAGCATTTTATTTTATTGTTATTTACTTTTCAGTATTTACTTTACCGCATTTACTATTTCACATTTTTACTTTATGGCTTTTACTTTTAAGTTTTTACTAGCCCTAGCCATGTGTCATAACTAAGTTAGTTATCTAGGGTTGTGATGAATTTCAATATCACTGGTTTATAAGGGTTAGATTATAGTTTGGGTAATATAAAGATTTATTTATTGAGTCTTAATCTTAATGCTTTTTATTAACTGGCCATTAATAAAATTGATTAGGTAAACTTAAAATGAACTAGACATAGGGATTTTAAGTTTAAGACCTTAGACTCAATAGCCCACGATCTTCCTTGAGGATAGATAACCCTTTAATAGATTTCCTTACAGGATAGACATATACCTGTCGGGCGGGGGTAGCCATAATTGGAACTTAAACGTAATGAATCCAGATAATTTGGTTGACATAGACATATGGTTCAATTGGGTTAAACTGGGTATTTGTGTCTGACCATCGACAGAGGCATTCACATAATTTAGTGTTCCAGGTTAATAAATCAATATATTACCCAACTATAGGATAACCACTTCATCTTTAAATAATATTGAAAAGATTCACAACCCTAGATAGTTTTTAATATTGAATTTTCTTAAAATTTACTTTCGAACAATTTTATTTACTTGTCTTTAAATTTAGAATCATCGCCATTTCAAATCAATCAAACAACCTGTTAGATACTAGTAATCATTTGACCTCATAAAATTAATAGCTTAGGTATTAAGTCCTCGTGGGATCGATATTTTTTTATACTACTTGAACGATACGTACGCTTGCGTTATACGTGTGTGTTTACGCTGGTCAGTTATCTATTCTCAACGAATATCATGGGCTATTAAGTCTAAGGCTGAAACCTAAAATTCCTTTAACAAGTTTATTTTAAGTTTACCACATCAATCTTATTAATGGCCAGTTAACAAGAAGCATTAAGCTTAAGACTTAATAAATAAACCTTTATATTATCCAAACTATAAAATAACCCCTTATAAACCAGTGATATTGGAATTCATCACAACCCCAGATAACGGGTTTAGTTATGACACATATCTAAGTCTAGTAAAAGCTTAAATAAAGTAAATGACATAAAGTAAATACTGGAAATTAAAAACGTAAATAAAACAATAAAGAAAATGCTGGGGGTTAGAAGATATACTTTTATTACTTCTATTTTAGATATCTCTCTTATTATAATATATAAATTTTGCGTGATATTACCAACCGACCATATAAGCGGTATCCTGATTAAGTCAAATTTATAATTAATTCCAACTTACCATACAGGCGGTATCCATGTTTAGTCAGGTTAAAATCAATTTTATTAAGTCCAACCGACCATAAAGGCGGTATCCCATTAATTCAGGTTTAAATAGTTTATATATTATAATTAAGGGAGATTAATATAAATATTAGTAATAAAAGCTTTACCTTTCACCCTAGCAAAGGGGAGTTACATACTCTTTGAAAAGTAAAATAAAGACTGAAAAGTAAAGAAAAGAAAGAACTATTGCGTAAAATAAATAAAATTAAATACAGAAAGTTGTAAATAAACAAGCAAGATACAATCTTTTTAGTATTCTTAAGGAATTCCTTAGAATAAAGTATGAATTTACAACTGAAATCGGCCTGAATTTATAGGCATCCATGGGTCTCGCGCGTCGCGACGCGCACAACCTTGTGCCACGTGGCGTACGGCTTCCGGAGATGAGGACACGTGGCTGTCGGCAGAATTATTGGCTCGGCGTTTTGACGCGTAAGGGTGTGCGTGTCGCGATGCTGACGTCAACATGACGCAAACAATGATGCATTTTCAATGATGAGTGTCGGCAGCATGTGATGGTGACACGTGTCCGGCGCACGTTAGCAGATTTACTGTGATGTTGACACATGGCATACGCATGATAGCAAAACTTCTCTGATTGTGACACGTGTCGCAATATTCGGCGCACGTTAGCAGATGATGCATTTTAGCAGGAAATTTACATTTTTGCCATTTTTGTCCGTTTTTCGCTATTTTGGCACCGAATTGATTCCAGAGAGTCCTGTTATTTTATTTATCTACAAAATACCACAAAACACATCAAAATATTCACAAAACTCAAGAAACTATACAAAATATTAAGTCAAAAGGATGATAAATATTGATATAGAAGTTATTAGAAGTTACGCAAGATTTGTTGGACAAGTTTGATCAGGTAGAAATTCAACATATTCCCAGGTAAAACAATGAAACAACGAATTCATTAGCTCAGGTGGCTTCAGGATTCAAGGAGCTACAAAACACCATGCAAGATGTAATATAAAAAAATGGACTAATTAAGCATGCATTACAGAGATAGAAAGAAGTGTTGAATATCTCGAACATAGAAAGTAAGGATTTGAAAGATTGGAGGAAATAGATTGAAGTATTCTTGAGAAATCCCACTGGCCAAGCAAATCAAAGAGTAAAGATTGGTGCTTTGAACATCGTGTTATTCAATAATGTCTTGTACAGAAAAATCTAAGATGGCGTATTGTTAAAATATATTAGACCAATAAAAGCCAAAACGATCATGGCCGAAGTCCATGAAGGAATTTGTGGAGCTCACCCAGCGAGAGTCAAGATGAGATGGCTTATCATTTAAAAGATTTAGATGGGAAGGTATATGCTAGAGAGATCGATGAAAAATATATTAAGAAATATGTACCATCTCTATAGAAACATGAAAAAATAGAATTTGTATTAATGAGTTGATTACACGTCCTAATATACATAAAAAAAATGGCCAAGGGACATGTAAAAACTCCTCCATTTGAGCCTTGTCTTTTATGTCTCTAAAAGATTCCCTCATCTAAAGCCACTACTTCTATACCTCCTCGGTGACCGCAGTGACGTCGACCAAAACCTTCTCTAATTAGCCTCAGCTAGACTCTAATACTCATCCATGAAACGATTTCTTCCAAATCTCTGGCCGGGTTCCTGCGCTTAGCTTCCTTGCACATCCGATGCTCATCCAACTGATGTTGAATCCCCTTCAAATGTTTTTCGAGTCTATTAATGATCGAGTCCTCTATCATAATCTCGTTCGTCAGCTCCCTCAATGAGGTTTGTGCTGAGGTTTTATAAGGAATTACAGGGTTAACGCAGTGGAACGCGGAAAATCAGAATTTTTCAATTTCAATTTTTTTTTGATCAATTAAATAAAATTATTTATTTAATTACCCGATACTTAAAATCTGAAATTTTAACCCAAGAAATCAAATTCATTTAATTATCGAATCACCATTAAACTTTACAATTTGATCATTTTGGTCCTTAAATTGTCTAATACATATTTAACTGATTCCAAATCAATCCCAAAATGATTTATACATGTCTAATACATGAAAATACAAATTGTAACACACATCCACAATTTTTCTGAATTTGCCAAACAGCCCCAATAATTTCCAAGATTTGCAATTTGGACCTTTTTAGTTCAAAACATGTCAAGATCAAATCCAATCAATCCCAAATTTAATATACAATATATATACATCAAATTAAATCACATATATGAAAAGCCCCAAAGTTGGAAAGGGTTATGAACCCTAATCTTATAATTTCCACAAATTGATAAATGAAACCAAATTCAACAAATTCAACACTTTAATCCAATCCTTACCACACCAAACAAGTCTCACCATCATGAAACAACTCAAGAACAATTCTAGGTCATTTATGAATGGCTAAACAACTCTAGAATGACAACATCACCATCAAATGGCTTAAAGAATGCTAATGAACTAATTTCATACAAACTTTAATAACATACATGCTTTCATCTTTCAAACAAGTTAAGAACCATTTAAATTACATACTTAAGGAGTAGAGAAAATTCTAAGCATAAAAAATTGAAGCTTAGACACATGTAAATAATTTCCTAGTTGAAGAAAGTTGGAAATTACTTACAAAATTCAAGGATTTGCTTAATTTGCTTAATTTGTTCTTCTTGTTTTCTCTCAACCTTACTTTGTAATTCTAATTTTCAACTTGTGTATTTGAAAAATAAAATTGAAACAAAACTTATATATTTTCCACACATTGGCCGAAAATTGTGAATAAAATAAAAAACAAATTATTTCATTTTTTGTTTCAATTTGATTGGAACAAGTTTACTTGTATAAAAGAAAAGATTTATCTTATATATAAAGTAAACTAACAAATGAACATATAGAATCAAGCCATTAGAAAGTTAAAATCATTACGTAAGATATTTCTTATATTAATTAACTTAATTATTTAACAATTAAAAAATTAAATAATAAATATAAATATCTTAAATAAATGTATTATATTTACATTAAATATCTCAAAGACATATAATAATAATATATGTCAAATATCATAATTTGACAATTAATTAATGTGTATTTAATAATATCAAATATTAAATACAAATACACAATAATAAGAAAATGACCATTAGGTCCCTTCACATGTATTTTTCGTTTAACCGTTAAACGACTTATAAATAATCAGTATTATTCATAAAAGTTGCCCTAGTGCTCTACAAGTATATTTCATTAGTGAGACTATCTAAGTTCAGGCATATCCGTCACGAAATCAAATTTCGTGTCCATAATTCACCCACCCGTAAATTATGACGAACACAGATAAACTCTCTAAACCATACAGGCCGAGGTCATAGCATACGTATAATCCATCAGTCACAAGTATCCAGATTATTCCAGAGATATAGATATAAATTTCAAATCTCTATAGATATAATCACGTCGACGTTTCTATTAGCAATCCCTTAATAACACTTAGAACTAATTTCTACAGTGTACCACAGGCCCATGGATTTAACAGATTGCTAATTCCATATTGAATATCTATGCTCTGTACACAGAACTGACAGATCCTTTCTTGATACACAAAGGATATCCTGAACATCAGTCCACACCCAACGAACAAGCGGAGGTCTGATCTAAATAGATCGGTGACGTGACTGCCATCTAAGTGTGGAGGATATATCCACAGTGGTATCTCAAGTCAAGGAATCACTATGCTCACTCAACCCGAGAAGATTCTTATTGACCTTGGTGTACCATCCATTAAGAATCTTCGGTGAGTCGTTCAGTGTTTATCCGCTATAAACACCTACACGTCTATACGAGTCTCCAAGACTCATGGTTCATTGAGAAACCATCGAAATCTAAGATTCTAATATACGACATGTACCAGTCTCAACGGGTTCACTTTACTGACCAAATAGTGTAAACCTTGACCAGGAACTGTCTAAGAATGACAACGTCATGATACAACTCAATGTCAGTTGCGACGCTTTTGCAACAGTATCATAACTAATCATTCCAAGATTTGTTACGTCTTTACCATATAAAAGAGGATGTTATATAATAGAAACTGTTTATTTTATTCATAATAAAATGTTACATTAGTATTTACAAGAAAATACATAATAAAATTGGCGCTCAGAGCACCAACCCTAACAAAATCTCCCACTTGCTCTAGTGCCAATATCGATTGTATCTAATACCCATCGACTACACATGTTTATCAAATAACTTCGGAGGAATGGCCTTGGTAAGTAGGTCTGCTATATTATCTTCACTCGGTATCTTGCACACGACAATGTCCCATCGCGACACAATCTCTCGAATGATGTGGTACTTTCGTTCCACATGCTTCGACTTCTGATGCGCCCTTGGTTCTTTTTCTTGTTAAATGGCTCCAGTATTATCACAATATAACGGAATCAGATTCTCGATACTTGGGACTACTCCAAATTTTGTGATAAAGTTCCTAACCCATACAGCTTCCTTTGCAGCCTCAGAAGCTGCAATATATTCTGCCTCTGTGGTGGATTCAGCTTCGACCCTTGTTTGGAACTCTTCCAACAAACTGCACCTCTATTAAGGGTAAACACAAATCCTGATGTAGACTTTCTATCATCAGGATCCGATTGGAAATCAGAATCCATATACCCATTAACTTGCAGTTCGTTTCCTCCATAAATCATAAACTTATCCTTAGTACCTTTAAGATACTTGAGGATATGTTTAATGGTTATCTAATGGTCATTCCCTGAATTGGACTGATACCTGCTGGTCACACTAACTGCGAAGCTGATATCAGGCCTAGTACATAACATGACATACATGATGCTGCCCAAACACGAAGCATAAGGCTGATTAGATATTCTAATATTATAATCTTCTGTTTGCGGACACATCTTCTTTGAAATATGTAAGCCATGTCTGAACAGAATGTTTGCTGTCGTACAGTTACCAAAATTATACCGTTCTAAGATCTTATCTATGTACGTTGATTGGGATAGCCCAATAATCTTCATTTCTCTATCTCTATAGAGTTTTATGCCTAAGACATAAGAAGCTTCACCTTGGTCTTTCATGGAGAAATTCTTACAGAGGTAAGCTTTGACGCCTTGCATTATCCCGATATCATTCCCAATGATAAGGATATCGTCAACATAGAGAATTAAAAATACCACCATACTACCACTGGCCTTCTTATACACACATGATTTTTCCGAATTCTTGAGAAAACCAGACAATTTGATTATCTCGTCGAATCGAAGATTCCAACTTCGTGAATCCTGTTTAAGTCCATAAATGGACTTCTTCAGTTTGCATACCATGCCCGAGTTCTCGCTGGATGCAAAACCCTCCGGTTGTTCCATATAGACTTCTTCATCAAGAAACCCATTTAGAAAAGCCGTTTTGACATCCATTTGCCAAATCTCGTAATCATGGTAAGCGGCTACATACAAAAAAATCCTTATAGACTTTAGCATTGCAACTGGCGAAAAAGTTTCATCGTAGTCGATACCAGGTCGCTGCGAGTAACTTTTAGCTACCAGTCAGGCCTTAAAGGTTTCAACCTTTCCATCAGGCCCGCACTTCCTCTTGTAAATCCATTTACAACCAATAGGAACAATTCATTCGGGAAGCGGAACCAAGTTCCAAACTTGATTCTCATACATTGAGTCCATCTCAGATTTCATGGCGTCTTGCCACTTCATGGAGTCGATGTCCAACATCAATTCTCTATATGTAACAGTCTCTTCAACTAAGAGAACATCGAGACTATTTTCTTGTATCAAATACAAGCGTTCAGGAGGTCTAGATACCCGTTGTGACCTACGGAGTGTGTGTGTTGAAGGTTATTCATCTTCTTGAACTTCAGGTTCCTCCATTGGTTTGTTGGTTCCATGTTATACTTCATCAAGTTCAACCTGTCTATGATCACCACCTTCAGACAAAAATTCTATTTCTAGAAATTTTGCGAAGCGAGCTTGATGAGTGGTATTTATATCACTATTTCCCACTCATTTAACCTAATATTTTGTATAGTTTCTTGAGTTTTGTGAATATTTTGATGTGTTTTGTGTTATTTTGTAGATAAATAAAGTTTCAGGACTCTCTGGAGGTGATTTGGGCCCAAAGCAGTGAAAATTGGACAAAAGGGCATTTTTGTAATTATGCGCGTCGCGACGCCTAACATGCACCAAGACTTGCTAACGTGCGCCGGGTCCACAAGTCAGAATCTGAGAAATTTGACTTTGCTAATGTGCGTCGTGCCACGTGTCATCATCACAGCCGATCTGCTAACGTGCGCCGTGCCACGTGTCATCATCCTACTGTGCCGACAGTCACTTTCGCCACATGTCGGCAAGTCAGCGCCAATTATTGACTCACTTATCCGCAATTGACATGTGGCGATAAGAATCTGAAATCAGCCAATCACAAGCCGCTACGTGTCGCAATAATTGAACTCCCAACCACCTTGCCACGTGTCACCTTATCACCTTATCCAGAATCTGAAGCGACTAACCAAAAGCTGCCACGTCAACAATGTCCCGCGTCACGACGCGAGCTGGGCGTCGCGACTCCAACCCCTACTGACGCCTATAAATTCAGCTCGATTTCAGAATTCAAATCATGCATTCCTTGAGTTTTGTAAGGACTTTAAGGATTACATCTTGTGTGTTTAAGTTTTTGTAATTTAAATTAACCATTTTTACTTTTAGTATTTTCAATTATGTACTTTTACTTTTTGTAATAAAATTTTATTTTATTTTATTTTTCTTTTTTTATGTTCAGTAGTTAATTTACCGCTGAGGTAAAAGGTGAAACATTTAATATAATTATCTAGGTAAATCTCACTTAATTATAATTTATAAATTATAATTTAACCAGATTAATTAATGGCAGACTTTATTACCACCTATATGGTCAGTCAAAATATAAATTACTTTACCGCCTATATGGCTGGTCTTTATGTGACAGATATTACCGCCTATATGACTGGTTTTAAATGTTTAACATTATTAATTCCTGAGAAAACAGAACATAAAATAATTTATATATTATAATAAGTGAGATTCCTAGATAAGAAATATTAAATGTGGATCCTCTAACCCCAGCATTTTATTTATTTTAGGGAAGTGATGAAACACAATATTCACACTTAATAATTGATTTTCTTTTTATAGGGAATTCTTTAGTTTGTTTATTGAGTCTTAAGCTTAATGCTTCTTGTTGTCTGATCACCAATAAGATTGATGTGGTAAACTTAAAATGAACTAGACATAGGGATTTTAAGTTTCAACCTTAGATTCAATAGCCCACGATCTTCCTCG
The DNA here is from genome assembly GCA_019454045.1 of Zanthoxylum bungeanum. Lineage (NCBI taxonomy): Eukaryota > Viridiplantae > Streptophyta > Magnoliopsida > Sapindales > Rutaceae > Zanthoxylum > Zanthoxylum bungeanum. The sequence goes on from SKCR01037564.1 coordinate 38,801, forward strand.
AGGATAGATAACCCTTTAATAGATTTCTTTACAGGATAGACATATACCTGTCGGGCGGGGGTAGCCATAATTGGAACTTAAACTTAATGAATACAGGTAATTTAGTTGACATAGACATATGGTTCAATTAGGTTATACTGGGTATTTGCGTCTGACCATCGACAGAGTCTTTTGCATATTTTCGTGTTTCAGGTTAGCGAACTGATTTATTACACATATATAAGAGAATCAATTCATCTTTAGAATAATATTGTGTGGAGTCACGACCCTAGATCTTTGAGTCTTTTCTTTTATTTTCCTTAGTATTTTCTTTTGAGTCTATTTTTATTTTAATTAGCAAATCCACATTCAACCAACAAAAACAATCATTCTCTTCTCCCTATAATTAGATACCTGTAAATAAATAGTATCAATAATAATAACAACAGTATGAATTAAGTCCTCGTGGGATCGATATTTTTATATTATTTGAACGATACGTATGCTTGCGTTATACGTGTGTGTTTACGCCGGTCAGAGCTACGAACACATTTCGATACTCGGTATCATAGAACAAATATTCTTTCGCATTTGAAGGATATCCAACAAACCTAAACTTCTGCCCTCGAGGCAAAAGCTTATTCTGCTGAGCCATCCTGATGTATGCACGACACCCCAAATCTTAATATAACTAAGATTCGGTTTCCTACAAGTCCATATCTCATACGGAGTAGTAGGAACAACTTTAGAAGGAATCTTATTCAGGAGATGGGCGGCAGTTAATAGAGCATAACCCCATAAGTAATAGGGTAAATCTGTATAACTCAACATCGATCGGACCATATCTAATAAAGTCTGATTTCTCATTTCTGACACTCCATTGTGTTGCGGAGTACCTATATTGAGAGAGAATCTCATTCTCCTTTAAATAATCAGTGAACTCTCCACTCATATATCCATCGCCTCGATCAGATCGAAGGCATTTAATATATTGACCAGTCTGTTTTTCATCTTCATTTCAGAATTCTTTGAACTTTTCAAAGGTTTTTGATTTATGTTTAATCAAATAAACATAATTGTACTGTGACAGATCTTCGGTAAAGGTGATGAAGTATGAAAAACCATTATGCGCAGTCTGACTAATAGAACCACATACATCAGAATGTACGAGTTCCAATAAGTCAGTGGCTCGGTGTCCAACACCCGAAAATGAGGCTTTGGTCATTTTACCCCGAATGGGATAAGGTTCAATGGTGAGATCATGTATCAAACCATTCCTAACCAACTGGGTTAGGCGTTTCACGCCTATATGACCCAACCTCATGTGCACAGTTCAATATTATTTATATCAGATTGTTTACATTTATGAATTCCAGTATTAAAGATATCTTGTGAGGTACGCAATATGTAATGACCATGCTCATTTAGACAACAAATGATTTGAATATTATTTTTATCATATAAATACAAAGAACGATTCTTAATATTTATATTATATCCTTCAGTATCTAATACAAAAAGAGACATAATATTCGCCACTCATCCTGGCATAAAAAAATTCATTTAACAAAAGTCTCCCGCTAGGTAAGGGAATCTCGCATATGCCCACTACAACCGCATCCAGAGAGTCGCCACTCCCGAATCACAACTGCATCTCCCCAGATTTCAGCCGTCTACTTTCCGTCAGCACCTGCAACGTATTGCAGATGTGAATAGGACAAGCAGAATCTAAAATCCAATTAGATGTCATAGCTTCACAAGCCAATGAGATATCAATAATAGGAAAAATAAAAGTACCTGATGTCCATGCTCTTTCCTTCTTTATTTGTGCGAGATAGTCTGGACAGTTTCTTTTCCAGTGCTCGACTTTCTGGCAGTGGTGGCACTTATCTTCAGAAGCTCTCTTGGGCTTCGCTACCTTAGCCTGCAGAGGAATATTGAAACCTTTCTTCATCTTTCCTTTAGTATTCTTCCTCTTCGACTTGGATTGGGAAAAAGCGAAAAGTGAAGTGGGTTTCGGAAGGCGAGTCATAACTCCCTTCTTTAAATCTTCCTCTGCTGTGAGAAGCATCATATGCAACTCACGGTAAGAGCAGTGAATCCCATTCATGTTGAAGTACATGACGAACTGGCGATATGACGTCGGGAGCGAACCGAGAATGACACTCTGTCCTAGAGTATTATTGAGAGGGAAGTCATTGCGCCTCAATTGCTCGATCAAATCAATTAAATGAAGCACATGCGGGCTCACAGCCTGCCCTCATCAAGTTTAGAATGAAACAATTCCATTAAAACTCTATGAACCACGAACTGTTTCTGGTTCATGAACGATTCACGAAGTTGTGTCATCATGCTATATGCATCTTGCATCTCAAAGTATTGCCTATTCAGTTCGGAAGAAAGAGAATTGAGAATGAATGATTTAACTATTAAATCATCATCTTTCTATTTACGGAAAGTCTCAATCTCTTCAGGCGATGAATCCAGAGATATAGCAAGTGGTAATGGACCTTCCAAAATGTATCACAGCTTTTTAGAATTGAGGACAATCCTCAAATCCATATCCCAATCCGCAAAGTTCTCAGCGCCTTTTAGCTTATTTGTATCAAGCATACGAGCAAAAGGATTAGTCGAAGGTGCCGCCATCGCAAATCTATCAAATAGACAGCAAATCAACGGTTAGCAGAAAAACAGTTTCATATTATATCATAAGCATTAAATAGATCATGGATTTTTAATCTAAAAATGCCCCTCTCACTATTTCATGCAAAACTGTAATCCCAAAACAGAATACAAAACATGCGATAATCAAATCATAACATAATAGTGAAAGTTGAACCCCATGAATATATTTCAGCTCACAGCTTTAACACGTTCTCGCCTACGTATATTCATTAGGTAGACAACTAATTGTCGATCACTCAATAGTGATTCCTGGGTTTTTGGTCCTGGTCGTTTCTCATTGTGACAGCTTTGGCACGTTCACAATGAAGCGTACCAAGGTTAGACCTGTCAATGATAAATTCAAGATACTTGCGAAACCCTGACAGCTTTGGCACGTTCAGGATTCCGCTTTCGCTTGAATTCACCTAATATCAAATATATATGGTACAGATAAATTTCTACGGGCCATATCCTCACAGCTTTGGCACGTTCTCGGATATAGTTGTAGAAAATTTATCGATAAGCGGTGTTAACAAGACAGACGAATTAATATGCATCAAATACATATTAAATAAAAAATCTTATTTTCAAATAGGGATTTTTCCGCAAAAGATGCTTTTATTTTATTTAATCAAATTAAATAAACACATGCATGCATAAAGTAAAGATTAAATTAAACATTGAATTTTAAAGGCATAATCATATCGGGTGTCCAGAATAAGACTCGCTCTGATACCATTTTATTAGGGTTTTATAAGGAATTACCGGGTTAGCGCAGCGGAACGCGGAAAATCAGAATTTTCCGATTTCAAAATTTTTCTTTGATCAATTAAATAAACTTATTTATTTAATTACCCAATACTTAAGGTCATCTCAAGGATGTATTCTTACCGATTTCAAAAGCACATTGCATAAATAAAAGGTCATCTCAAGGCTGTATTAAATGAAACCACATTCAATGAAAGAACATTCCATTGTCATCACAATTGTTGCATTTAATGAATGATAAAAGACAATAGTCGAGAAATACGGCTTCAATTTCATTGACTAAATCAATTGGGCTGTATTTTAGGGGTAATTGTTGATAACCAAAAATTACAATCATCGTCCAATCGGCCTAACAACTGTATTGCTTAATCGGCCTAACTTCCAAATCGCTCAATCATCAGCCAAATCATCCCAACCAGCTAAAGCAACACTTGAATCAAGGAAAAATTTCACAAACATGACCATATTGAAGGATGCATTACACATTTATAGTGGTTGATACAAGTAACATACCACAACATGGAGAATAACCTGGCAGTTTTTCATACATGGAAGCACTACAAGGACAGTTGCCACAGCTAGCAGAAGACAAAGCTATGAGCCATGAGATAGTGGAATTCAACCGTTCTAGAAGTTACCGAGGTGGTTATTCACGTCACTATATAAGCCCAAAGCTAAATCTAGAAAAAAAAAGGAGCAATCAAAAGACTCTTATGAGCAATGTAATTTTATTTTATCTATATTAATTAATTAGGATTGTGTGCTTGCGCCTCTTGGAGGCATTCTTCAATAAAATCATTTACTCATTTTTAGTAGTTTGTTATAAGATGTTTGAACCTTACACGCTCTTTTTTTTTTACTGTTTAACACACATATAAAAAATCCTTTTCTATATATGATTGTTTTTACGGACACCCACACCTTATTAACATCTAGACAAAGTTAAAAGAAAAAAAAATCACGAACTTCTTATTTTTAAACTTCGTCATTACCTTTAGTAACATCTGCACATCATTATATGAGTGTGTGTATATATAAAATTAAATAAATAGTTTATTTTTGGAGTCTATTTTAGGTGTCATATGGATTTAAATACGGGCTTAACAGTAATATTAAACAAGTTTTAACATATGTTAACGTCTGTTTTTCATTCTAAGGGTAATTTGGGAAATCAACCCCTCTAACAAACCCCCCTTAGCAGTGAATTTATTTGGTTAGTAGGGAACCAAAACAAACTTAGAAAGCAGACTAGAAAATCACAGAGACGATGAGTGACGTGGTTCGGCGGAGAGTGGTTACAACCTACGTCCACAAGAGTAAAAGAGATATTTTATTACTGCTCGGGGTTAAGACCGACCCGATCTACAAGTGGTGTGGTGAGCTTACAAGGTTTACAACTCCTCAGGTCTTTACACAAGCCCATTACAAATCTCTCAAATGATCAGAGGTACCAACCGGCTTTTTCTCTTTCTATCACTAGTTTGTAAGCTCTTACTTTTTTACAAGTAGTGAGATATGAAAATTGCTATCCCTTGAATCCGTAGCTTCAATCCCTTTATATAGGCTTCCAAATTCACTAATCCACCGTCCATGACGTTTGCTCATGTCATTTCCATCATCGTAGTAACAACTCTCATCAACTACCCACAATTCGGCCAATCAGAATACTCCATTTTGACTGTCATTACACTGGCATATGGTGGCCTCCCTGTCACTGCATCGCCCTATGGCGGCTGGCAATGGCTACTTCTAATGAGAACCATTCATTTTCCTACAATCATCATTAATCTTCCAGAAGCTTATCATTTCAACTAGGGCATACGTCACATGACGTCAAGTAGATTTTGTGATCCCAGCTCCGTTCCTCGGGTTGACATACCGAAGAGAATGATGTTTGATCAAGCTTCCTCCAACTTCCTCAACTTGGTTGGGTCAGTATCATAGACTATATCGGATCGGCTTCCACAAATAGTCAAATGCTATCAAATCTAATACTTCTCCTCTGGGTTGGGTCAGTATCCCAACTTTGCAATATCAGCCGATTCTGCCTTCGGAAGAACTTCGCCTTTCATCTGGCTCGAGCCCCTCCATTTTTCTTCAGTCTCCATATGTCATTGGTCATTCTCCACCCTCTTCTGATCAAGTAAAAAACTCATTTCACTCTTCATCGGTATTTGAACTTCCTCAGGGTGAAAATTCACCATAAATATTTGTCCCCCAGTTCTCGATATCAATGAGTTTGTGAGTTGATGCCGGAAACTTTAAAAAAATGGTGGTGTATGAAGTCGGAGACCGATCTGATGTCCTCGGGATCATACTCATATCCGTCAGATCCATTCTTCGTAACCTTTCTTAAAATCAACCTTGGGCCCATAGCCTTGAACTAGCATGTGGCTCGGTTATCGTATCCAATACTTTTTCTCAGACCCGACCACTACTACGATACCCTGAGTTTGCTATCCCATTGTCGAGCTGACCTGAGTCAGCACTGGTTGGCCTTTAGCCAAAAATCTAATTAGAACCGTTGATGCCATTTCTAATTAGAACCGTTGTTTTTCCAAAAATATCATTAGCCTTCCAGAAGCTCATCCTTTCAATTAGGACATATGTCACATGACCTTAAGTAGAGATTGTTATCTCAGCTCTGTTCCTCAGGTCGGCATATTGAGGAGAATGATGTTTGATCAAGCTTCCTCAAACTTCCTCAACTTGGTCGGATTAGTATCATAGACCACATCGGGTCGGCTTCCATAAATGCTCAAATGCTGTTAAATCTAATACTTCTCCTCTAGGTCGGGTCGGTATCCCAACTTTTCTCTATCAGCCGGTTCTGCCCTCGGGATAACTTCTCATTTCATGTGGCTTGGGCCCCTCTATCTGTCTTTAGTCTCCCTAAGTCATCGTTCCTTCTCCACTCTCTTCTGATCAATTAAAAAACCCATTACACCCTTTCTTGGTATTTGAACTTCCTCAGAATGAAAAACCACCATCAACGATATGTCTCCACAAATGAAATGTGAACTAATAAATTGATATAAAAGTTAGTAAATGTCCGAAAGACGATAGCCAAATTAAAGAAATAATCGTAATAAAATTTACATGTGAACAAAGAATTAAACTTACAACCTAGCTCTTATACTATATTAGAGAAATCGGTTGATCTAAAAACTTAAATGGTTAAATTAGGGCTAAACAATAATAATAAAAATTATTTGCGTTCCTGCGTCAATGCCGTGTTTCTTAAGAGTTGTCTTTGACACAAAGGAACCAAAGTATATATATGTTCTTAAAATAAAGTTGTTGAAAACTTAAGCATACAACTTTCTACTTGATTAATCCCAAGGAATTGTCTTAGTGTCAAAGGTCTTCGGCTTGAGTGATTTGTTTTCTCTCAGATTTAAGGTTCGAATCCTACTAAATATATCTCATTGGGGCCATGCCCCTAGTGTCAAAATCCAGTGACTTACCATGATCTGTGCTGGGAAACTTTTGAAGGCACGGGACACAGATCCTGAAGATTAGTCGATGTGCACATAAATTGACCCGAACACCCTGATTACCAAAATAAAAAAACCTTTCTACTTGATTCTGCAATCATGTTTCATTAATCTTCTTATCATTTTTTTTGTTTTTTTTTTTTAAACTTGGATATTTTAGATTTTAATATTAAACCTATGGTAAAATAATATTTTAGTACTTATCTGTCAAAATCTTAATTGATTATTAATTGACTATTATATTTTAACATTAATGTCCTAAGGGTCAAGTAAAGAAAAGTAGTAAAAATGTCAGATTTTATATAATATAATATTTCAAAATATGATTACCCAATTATTATTTTGCTTTAATATTAAAATATAAATAACCTTTTTATCTTTTCCATATGCATAGTTAGTTTAGAGTTGTTTAACTTTAAATCGATGAATGAAAAGATAACAACCTGAAAATATATACTGTATAGTTAAAAATAATTTGTAATATGATTTAGTGGTAAATGACTTACGACTTAGTTGTCAGGTCTTGAATTTAAGTTCAGAAAGTGTATTTCTTGTAAAAGACTGGAGCAGGCGGAGGTTTTACCTGTTTCGCTTAAACTCGGGTCGGATGATTTAGCGACGTGAATATTTCCAATAATAATAATAATAATAATTTGTAATAAGCGCGAGAAATGTTCACTATTTAGCATAATCTTAAAAAAAAAAAAAAAAAAATTATTGGTCATTTGGTTGTTAAACTGGAGAGACTGACAAATGTAATATATCTAGATATGATCCCATCAGTTTACCTCAATGAAGCTATAATTTAAAACATGTACATAAAACATATGTATAAACAAGACAACACATGTAGTATATCTAGATAGGATCCGACTGGTTCATCCTTGCTGTCATTCCAGTTTTGATCACACATATATAAACAAGATTACAAGAGGATCTTAATTCAAAACATTAACATATGTAAGTTTTTCAAATTGCTTTTATCACCACCCCTAGTATTATACTGGACAATGCATCACCCAACTGAACCCAGATTGACAATACTTTGATCTCAGTTAATCAGGCAGCTGTCTACACGAAAGTAACACTTATCTCGTAAATTCCCTAGATCCCCAGTTATTGTCATGCCTTCCGAATGAGTAGGCCATGTTGGGCATCTCAGTTAGATTCAGATTATCTGGTTCAATGCCGTAATCTGTCAGCGGTCTGTTCTCAAGAACATTATCATGGTTTTGCACGAATTCAGGAATCTCAACCTCTCCCTTCTTTATGTCATTCCAAAGATACTGAAGACGGCTTACATACTTGATTTTCCAATATAAACTGCAACGCAAACATAAATAATTAATACGTACGTACGTATATATAATGCAAAATGTATAACAAATATGTAAGGAAGCTCATATTTCCACAACTAGAAAACATATTCCTTTTGGTGGCTCCAAGGTCTTGGCCTCATGGTTATACTCTATGTAGCAGTTTTCTGAAAACGGCAAAGAAAGTATTTGTGAAATATTTTTCCAACATAAGAGACCTCTTTGATATACAGCACCAATCAAAGAAATACTTCAACCAAACACACTGTCTAGAAGCTTCTTTCTGCCTCCAACGACAAAACAAGGATCCCCCCCCCCCCCCCCCCCACACCACCCTCAAAGTATATGTATCGGCTTCAACCTGAACTCGTGACCTCTTGTTTTCACTACAAGAGTTAAGCCAACTGAGTTATCCTTTGGGAATAGAACAAGGATCACATAGTAAGTTGTGAATTAGAAGAGTCTTCGGTCCAAAAGACAGAGCAAGGATCACATGAAAAACTCTGATGGCCACTGTAAATTCTTCCTAAACAATTTAGATAAATCCCAATAAATGATTGAGGAAAAGTTCAATTCTATGTCAACAACATAGAACACAATTTCAAATTGCTCATCGTAAGTATTTAAGTTCTATATCAAATTTGAACTATTTTTTAGGCTCCTACATATACTGAAAAGCACTCACCCTCCACTTAAGAAGAATCTGCCAAGAGTGGCAAAGGCAAGCCTTGACCACAGCCCCGGATGAATAAAGTACATGATTTGAAGCCTGTCCTTAATGCTCGAGGGAAGTTCTTCATAAATCCACCTCAAGATAGTGAAGCCAGGGTAGTTGTCCTCCTTTTGCACAGAACTATGCATGTAAACAATGCAGAATGGCCCCTCCGGCATCTCACTGCATATTTTGTGAAATATGTATTTCTTCAATCGCTCCCCACTGACAACCGGTGCTGCATATCATTAAAGAAGCAAGCAGCTCAGAAGGATATCAAATAACTGAAACAAGGTTTTTGTTTTTGATTAAAAAATACCCAAATCAAAATTACTGTCTATTACCCAAGCTCTAAGTCCAAAGGAAAGTAAGTTGACCCAAATCAAATAAATAATATTCAATTTCTTTCCACAGAACTGAAAAGTGAAGCACAAACACGGTACATTGAGCATTTGAGATACTAGCAAGCAGGTAGATCCAAAGGGAGGGTGAGAGGGCAGTTTTAATTTGTAAAGTCCACAGAGTAAATGATAGAAACAATACAAAATGTAAAATCAGTGGATAACGGGACTATGACTAAGACAAAATGTAGTAACCGGATCTAATAAGAGAAATATATTAAGATTAGCAAGAAAAGAATGAAATAAATATGACAACTCGCAACACTGCCAACCATGCCTTGTAGCATGGCAAGTTAAGTAATCAGCCAACAAGATCTCAAAAATTAAGCGCACATGCAATAACCATCACAAACACAAGCAATAAGGAATTAGGATTGACCCTAAAATAAATTTGCACAGAGAGGAACATGATGGTGAATCAAGAGCCACAAAATCCACCCTAAGTATTAAGGAGAACTGCTCACTTGAAATAAAAAGTTCCTTAATTTCCCAAAACTGGTCATATTGCAAACAAGGAGGAAAAAAATAAAAAGATTAATATCTAATACGACCAGTGCGGGTCCACTGCGAGAGGGAGTATGCAGGACAGACAAGCAATGAAGACTTGTGCTCACTGAAAAGAGAAAGGACAAACATAAATATTAACCTTCAATTTTTCCGTACGAAGTGGCTATTCTCGATGCCTAAACCCTCCCAATCTTATGAAAAATAAAATTCTGAGTCCATTATATTTTGATTTTTGCCTATACCATCAACAGAAAGACATGCTTAGCTAAATAATGAATAAAAGATTTAGAGTATGTTTGTAACAATTATGCATCTAGTTAATTGAGAAAGCATACCAGCTAAAGTGTTTGGTAAGCACTCATTTTCATCGGGCAGCATGTTTATCAACCACCTGACCACTTGTAATTAACAGCTAGTGATTCATTCCACAGCATTTGTGGGTTAAAAAAGAGTACAATGCAATCCTAAACATACCCTCAATAGGAGATTACTTTAAATAAGAAATTGATTGTACTTTTTGCTGCATAAACCGTTCATGTCAATGAACATCATATGATAAAATCATATGAACTTTGAAAAATATAAATATATTAACCCATATCAGCTTAAGCACAATAGGTAATACTCATTTTCATCGGGGCAGCATGTTCAGTGGCGGAGTCACTCAGACGCAAGTGGGGGCAGTTACCCCCGCTCAATCCAAAAATTCATTAAATTTTATCCTATATATTATGAAAAGTTTTGGTTTGTTATTCAGCGAATTTTGATTTGCCCCGCTAAAATGATAATATCAGCATGCTTATCAATGACCCAACCACTTGTACTTGACAGCTAGTAATTCATTCCCCAGCATCTCTGGGCTTAAAAAGAGTACAATCTAGAATCTACAACGCAACCCTAAACATACCCTTGATAAGAGATTACTTTAAAATGGAAAATGATTCTACTTTTTGCTGCATAAACTGTTCATGTCAATGAACATCGAATGATACAAGCATATGAACTTAGCAAAAGATAAATATATAAACCCATATCAGCTTAAGCAAGCTAAATATAAATCTTATAAGAAAAAGGAAAATTAACCCATTTGAGAACTCGGCTATCCAAATAAGAATCAAACTACCAGATAAAATAAAGCTGGAATATCCGAAAAGACCCTAAGTAGAGAAAGGGGTGGTGTTTGGTTACCGGGAAAATACTTTCCAATGAGGCGGAAAATGCGGTTTCCCGATTTATCAGAGCCCTGGAGGCGAAAGAAATGAAGTAAATCAAGATCAGAGAAGTCTTCATCTGGAGAGAGATACTGAGCACAATCGTGCCACTGTTCTTGTTCCTGTTCCTGTTCAATTTCACTCTCTTGTTTCGATAAAAAGGGACGGGCATCTATGCCCAAATCTGAAGCCAATACCATAACTGAAAAATCATCCGATGATGAGCTTCCCATGATCTTTCCTCTTTGTTTTTCCTCTCTCTCCCTTTGAGTGTCTGATTCTGGGGTTAGCGTTTCAGGCTCCGTGTTTAACAGACAAGATACGTGGCATAAGTTGATTGGCATAACTCCTATACATCAGTAAATCATAGGTAAGAAAGAGGCATGCTAGCTATATAACACAACAATGCTAGTAGTATTTTTTTTTATCACTTCTTAATACTCAATTGTAAGTTTTGAATCTTTAAAATTCTCAAGACAAAAATTTGATGCAAGTAGTGTTTAAAAAATACAACTAACATAATTCGTGATATAATTAGACATCTCCATTGATCCATATTGTTTTTTTAGGAAAAAATTAAAAACAAGTCATTATTATTGAAATAATAATAATATTATAGATTCAACATTGGAATCCTAAGTTATTTTTAGATTGATGAAAGGTGGTGATTTATAATAAGGTATGGATATTTACATTTTAAAATTCTTTTTGATTTATAATAGGGTATGGCTATTTACATTTTAAAATTATCTTTGATTTGTAATAGGTTATGACTATTTACATTTTAAATTTCTCTTTGAAAACATATATTTTAATAAAATTATTTATTATTAAAATATTCATTATGTAAATTACAATTACTTGAAATTATCTACAAGTAATAAAACAACCAAACTATATTCTTAAGAGGGGTGAATTGAGTTATTGCCTAATAATGCGGAAATAAATTTTTTTACCGATTTTAACTACTTTTACCGATTAAGCCTTATGATATATTTTCTCATTCAATAAATATTACCTATATGCAAGTTTCTAATATATAAGTAAATATAAAAATAAACTTGCAGTAATAAAAGAGTTAAGGGATAGAGAAAATAACACCGTGAGTTATAGTGGTTCGGCCAACAATGCCTACGTCCACTCTCTTAAGCCGCGATTGAAGCTTTTCACTAACAATCGAGTTTTTTTTCGTGACTCACCCGCAACCAAGAGTTTTACGCAAGGTTCACTTCAAACCCTTACACTTTGAGTTTTCTACGTATGCTCACTCACTAACATTTACAATTACCCAAACGATGGGATTTCACAAACCACGAGTGTTTTGATTAAGAAGTTTGTAAACACATTTGGGTACTCACAAAGATAAAGAAGATTGTGTGAGTTGTCTACCCAAATGATTTAAGCTCACTACTAAAGATTAAGAAGGTGTATTGTGTGAGCTTGATGTATGAGAGTGTATGATTATGAAGGTTAAAGAAAACTCTCTGTTTTTGCCTTAGTGTAATGTATATGAAAGTTGTCTAACATTACAAAAACGAATTGGGGCTCAATTTATAATAAAATGCAAAGCAGCCTCAACTTCCCTGTCTGAGACCGGTATGCCGGTCTCTAGACACCGGTATGCCGGTCTGGCATAGTAACAACTATATTACCGTTTGAATATATTTGTTACGCCGGTATGGTCACCGGTATGGGGACCGGTTTGGTCCTTGCCGGTTTCAGTAAGCATGTTTTACTAATAGGCTCACCGGTATGGACACCGATATATGGATCGGTATGGTCCATGCCGGTTTGGCTCACCGGTCTAGTGTGTATGCAATCCCCAGTATGACCGGTATGGTCACCTGTATGGCACCGGTATGAAGTGTGTCGGTTCCAGAGAGCTTACAAAACATAGTATCTCACCGGTATGGGGATCGGTAAGGGACCGGTATGCCAGTCTCTGTACCAAAAATGCATATATGAAGTTTTAAGGCATTTTGTACATAAACCTAATGCATCTAAGTGAATGTGCATGTTTCCTATGAGCTTATGTACTTGAATAAACAATTCACAATACATTTAGAGCTCTAAGCTAGGACTTTACATAATTTCTTCAATATACGCCAGTCTTCACATTCTTCGTTTTTCACCACCGTTGTGCTTCGACATCTTTTTATAATGTCTCACTGTTGTGCGTCGAAGTCTTCACTCGTGTTGCATCATCAAAATCCATTACGCGATTGTGTCGCTAACAATCTCCTCATTTTTATGATGGCAACCCTTTAAAACTTGTGAGCTTCTGAGAGTCCAAATTTTCCAAATTTTGCTCCCTCTCAATCTGTGATTATCTTCAACATAACTCTATAAGACTTAGACAAACACATTAGAACATTTACTCCCCCTTAATATAAGGGTGAAGGTAATACAAGTTTTAATCTCATTTCTAATGATTTCTCCCCCTTTGACATTATCAAAAAGTGGAGAAGCAAAAATTAGGTTCTAATGAGATACCAATTAAGTATGTGTATTATCAAATGAAGATATAAAAATTTATAAATATGCACATTATCATTTCCCCATTTTTCCATAAAAAGAAATCATACATAGATCATTTCTCAATTTCATTGATGATACTAATTAAACAAAAAAAATCAAATTTTCATGTATTTGATGATATCAATTATGTCTATATACATGCATTTTTAACTAAAAATATTCAATGACAAAAAATATGTTTAATGTAAGTCAATCAAGTAATCACATATCTATCATTTAACTCAATAAAATCAATGTGATACTAGTTGACGCTAAATAGGATTAAATATACGATTAAGGCATATAATGATATCAAATGAAAATCAATACCAATAGAAGGTTGATTACTTGCCTAATCACTAGTATGCTTCAAAGTTTTATACCAATTAAAATATGCATACCAATACAAATTGGAAGAGACGGTACCAATGTTTCTGTGAATACAGATTTTACCTATAACCGTCGTCATTCCTAATCTCTTTGAGCCTTTGGGATCAATTCGCATTTCTCTTTAAGATTCTTCCCAAAGCTCCCCCTATAAAATTTCCAAATGCACTTTGGTACCCAAACTTTCTTGGGTCCATGGGGATTAATCTTGATTCATTAAGGAATCCATGCATTTCTATTCACATTTTTGTTCATACACTCAAATATTTTGTGGCCCTTTTTATTACATGCATGACATGTGACATTTTCATTGATAGCAATATTAGCATGAGAATCGGATGCCTTAACAAAATAATTCTTCAAAAAATTTTGTTTAATGTAAGGCTTATATCATAATCCTTTTCTATTATAAGCACATTTTTGGGATCCAAAAAGCATATCGAAATTTTTCTTCCTTAATGTGAATTTTGCTATAATATTTTGCAAATCTATTAACTTTTTATTTAAAGTAATATTTTCATTCAAAATAGATTCGCAATCACATATTTTTGAGCTAGATGACAAGTTAGATATTCTATTTTCAAGTTTTAGCTTTTTGTCTTTTAAACATGCATTCTCATCATTTAAACATGCTATTTCTTTTTCATGTTTGGCCTTTAAGCAAATGATATCATTATCTAAAACATGAATTTTATCTATACAAGATACATGTTCATTTTTAAGTGATGAATGCTCATTTTTAACTAATTTATATTTCTTTTTAAGCATTTCACACTACTCATTTAATTCATTAAAAGTATCAAGTAAATCATTATATTCTTGAGAGTTGTGTACCTTTTCTTCTTCGCTTTCAAAGAAGAACTCTTCACCATCGATAGCCATGAATGCTATATTAGTTCTTTCTTTGATCTCTTCTTCCTCGAATGAGCTAGTGTCGATATCGCTCCAAGTTGAAGTAGCTTTCAATACTTTTTTCTTGGATTTTCCTTTGAATCTTCTCAATGGGCAATAGGCAGCTATATGACGCGGTTTATCACACTCATAGCAAACTATTTTCTTGTGCTTTTGTGGCCATTTTTCTTATTTCTTGTCATTCATTCTTGATTTTCCTTTAAGCTTTACGATTTTGATGAGCTCCTTGAATTTGTTGTTGATTTGTGTTAAGTCATCATCTCTATCTTCTTCACTTGAGATAGCATCATCTCTTTTTCTCGCTTTCAAGGCTAGATTTCTCATTGTTCTTTTCTCATCTTCCTCCATTTGATCCATTTTGATTTCCAATTCATACTTAAGTAATTTTCCGACCAAATCATCTAGCTTTAAAGTGTTCATGTCGTTTGCTTCTTTGATAGAGGAGGTGTAGCTTCTATATTCTTTCGGGAGCGACCTAAGGATTTTCTTCACTTGATCGGTTGGCCCAATGATTTTCCCCAAAGCACCTAAATGGTTTATAATAATTATAAACCTAAAAATCATGTGATCAATCTCTTCCCCGGATTCCATTTTGAAACTATCCAATTTGCACATGAACCGGTTGATCTTTGATTCTTTTAGTTGGTTTTTGCCATCGTTGACCATTTCTAGAGATTTCCATAACTCATGTGCATTTCCAAATTCCGGAAGCTTGTTAATTTGACTACGATCAATGGCACATATGAGATGGTTGAGTGCCTTAGCATTTGTAGAGCTTTGTGTAATTTCCTCATCGGTCCATTCAATATGAGGCTTAGGAATCTCCACACCATTACTATCCCTATTCATTGGCGTTTTTACACCCCGTGTGATCACCTTGAATGATTGTGTATCTATGGTTAAAATGTAGTTAAGAAACCTCATCTTCCAATAGTAATAATCGATTCTATTGAAGAATAGAGGTCTTGCAATAGAAAATCCCTCGATAAGATTTGACGAGTTGCTTGTAGAAGCCATGATCGTTTTCTCGGACGATTTAGTCTTTGTTGAGAAAACCTCACTCTGATACCAATTGAAATTAGCTACAAGCAATACAACAACCAAACTTTATTCCTAAGAGGGGGCTGAATTGGGTTATTGCCTAATAATGCGGAAATAAAAATCTTTGTCGATTTTAACTACTTTTACCGATTAAGCCTTAGGGTATATTTTCTCATATAATAAATATTACAATATATGCAAGTTTCTAATATGTAAGTAAATATAAAAATAAACTTGCAGTAATTAAAGAGTTAATGGATAGAGAAAATAACACCGTGAGTTATAGTGGTTCGGCCAACAATGCCTACGTCCACTCCCTCAAGCCGCGCTTGAAGCTTTTCACTATCAATCGAGTTTTTGCTGTGGCTCACCCATAACTAAGAGTTTTACGCAAGGTTCACTCCAAACCCTTACACTTTGAGTTTTCTACGTAGGCTCACTCACTAATTTTTATAATTACCCAAACGATGAGATTTCACAAACCACAAGTGTTTTGATTAAGAAGTTCGTAAACACACTTGGGCACTCACAAAGATAAAGAAGATTATGTGAGTTGCCTACCCAAGTGATCTAAGCTTACTACTAAATATTAAGAAGTTGTAGTGTGTGAGCTTGATGTATGAGAGTGTATGATTATGAAGGTTAAAGAAAACTCTATGTTTTTACCTTAGTGTAATGTATATGAAGGTTGTCTAACATTGTAAAAATGAATTGGGGCTCAATTTATAATAATAAACAAAGCAGCCCCAACTTCCCTGACTGAGACCGGTATACCGGTCTCCAGACATCAGTATGTCAGTCTAGCATAGTAACGACTATATTACCTTTTTAATATATTAGTTACGCCGGTATGGTCACCGGTATGGGGATCGGTTTGGTCCTTACCGATTTCAGTAAGCATGTTTTACTAATATGCTCACTAGTATAGACCGGTATAGTCTGTGCTAGTTTGGCTCGCCGGTATGGTAGCCGGTTTCATGCATGCCGGTTCCAGTATGTATGCAATCCCCAATATGACTGGTATGGTTATCGGTATGACACCGGTATGAAGTGTGCTGGTTCCAGAGTGCTTACAAAATAGAGCATCTCACCGGTATGCCGGTCTCTGTACCAAAAATACATATATGAAGTCTTAAGGCATTTTGTACATGAACCTAATGCATCTAAGTGAATGTGCATGTTTCCTATTAGCTTAGGTACTTGAATAAACAATTCACAATACATTTAGAGCCATAAGCTAAGACTTTACATAATTTCTTCAATATGCGCCAGTCTTCACATTCTTCGCTCTTCACCACTGTTGTGCTTCAACATCTTTTTATAATGTCTCGCTGTTGTGCGTCGAAGTCTTCACTCGTGTTGCATCATCAAAATTCATTACGTGGTTGTGTAGCTAACATTACTGACAACTTATGATAAGTAAACATATCATATTTCTTTAAACAATCATTAAACATGTCCATTTAACTTTATCTTTGTAACATCTTCAATCCGAGAAGGTTATCGGCAGGCAACAGATTTCACTGTCACCTGAGCCTCTGACTGATACTCAGAAGAACTCATTTCTAATCATTATCACATCAATATGCATACACACACATTCCATAGAATGGACTTAATGCATTAACCACACATAAACTATACATCATCTAGATATACTTTACAAACTCCTCTGAAATTCATGTAACTGTCATACATCAAAAGAAAACCATAATAAAAACTACATTCTATGTGAATGTAGGTCGGACATGATGGACCGTCATAACTAGTGACTACAGTACTACTCTTGTCCCTGATCCATGTCTCCAAAAGATGGTTGTGGCTCACCAGCTGGAAGATCCTGCAAAACTGGAGAGTGGGGGTGAAACCTAAAGAACTCAGTGAGTGGATCTGTAAAATTAGAAAAAAATATTAATAACATTGTGTCAAATGCTCTTAAAAATAAACTACTTTCTAAATTCATAAAACTTAAATCTGGTTTTTCCTTTCAAAACATTAATGTAAAATCATTTGTAAAATCATCTGTCTGAAATATCTGAAAATCTGTAGAAAATCTGACGCATGGGGATGTTACGTCTCACCGTCCCCCATACGCTTGACCGGTGCGTAATCACACGCGTATAACGCAAGCGCATATATCGTTCAAGTAGTATAAAAAGTATTGATCACATGAGGACTTAATACCTAAGCTATTAATTTATCAAGTCAAATTTTTACAAGTATCTAATGGATTGATTGTTTGATTGGAATTGTGACTTTAAATTAAAACAAGTAAATAAAATGGCTCGAAAGTAAATTAAGTGAAATTCAATATTAAGAAACTATTCAGGGTTGTGAATCCTTCCAATATCTTTTAAAGATGAAGTGGTTATTTTACGTTTGTGTAATATATCGGTTTATTAACCTGGAACACGAAATTATGCAAAAGCCTTTTCCGATGGTCAGATAAAAATACCCAATGTAACTTAATTAATCATATTCCTATGTCAACCAAGTTACCTGAATTCATTAAGATTAATTTTCAATTATGGCTACCCCCGCCCGACAGGTATATTCCTATCCTGTAAGGAAATCTATTAAAGGGTTATCTATCCTCAAGGAAGATCGTGGGCTATTGAGTCTAAGGCTTAAACCTAAAATCCATTTTCCAAGTTCATTTTAAGTTTACCAAATCAATCTTATTAATGGTCAGTTAACAAGAAGCATTAAGACTAAGGCTCAATAAATAAACTTTTATATTACCCAAACTGTAAAATAACCCATTATTAATCGGTGATATTGGAATTCATCACAACCCCAAATAACGGGTTTAGTTACAACACATATTTAAGGCTAGTAAAAGCTTAAATAAAATAAAAGACATAAAGTAAATGTTGGAAAAGTAAATGTAGAAAAGTAAATGCGGAAAAGTAAATGCTGGAAATTAAAAATGTAAAAGTACAATAAAAGAAAATACTGGGGTTAGAGGATCCACTTTTATTACTACTATTTTAGATATCTCACTTATTATAATATATAAACTTTGCGTGATAATTACCAACTAGCTATATAGGCGGTATCCTGATTAAATCAAATTAATAATTAATTACCAACCGACCAATCAGGCGATATCCAGTTTAGTCAAGTTTAAAACCAATTTCAATAATTACCAACCGACCAATAAAGCGATATCCTCATTAAGTCAGGTTTTAAATAGTTTATATATTATAATTAAGGGAGATTAATCTAAATAATAGTAATAAAAGCTTTACATTTTACCCCAGCAAGGGGGAGTTACCTCCTCATTACTGAAAAGTAAAAACTGAAAAATAAAGAAAGGAAAGTACTATTGCGTAAAAGTAAATTGCAGAAAGTAAAGACTGAAAGGTAAAGAAAAGAAAGTGCAAATGCGAAAATTAATTACTGAAAGCTGTAAATAAACAAACAAGATACAATCTTCTTAGTATTCTTAAGGAATTACATAGAAGAAAGTATGAATTCAATTTTGAAATTTCGGCCTCTATTTATAGAAATTTTTTGCTTATTTTATAGGTATTCTCGGAGGACACGCTCGGGAGGATGGATACTGATGAGTTGCTTGGGTATGGAGCCCACCGGTTCAAGTCAGAGAGAGTGGGAGTCCTATCAGAGTCAAGTAGAAGTCATGTATTAGTCTTTGGCTATGTGACAGTCATTGTAAAAGCAAGTGTTATTAAGTATACAGTTATTAATATTGAGTTTGTATCTCATGTTGTCGAGTTTGGGTATTGGTCTCATACATAAGATTTTGATTGAGAAAAGAGTAATAGTGTAGTTTATAGTTAGAAAGGCAGAGGCTCAGGTGAATAGTAAGGCTTATTACCTGCCGGTAGCATCTACCAGATCGGGGATGCTATAAAGATGGTATCAGAGCATGGTCTAGGGAGTCAGTGACTGTAGTAGGTAGAGTGTTGGGGTCTTGTATACCTAGTATGTCCGAGATACTAGTATGTGGGGCACTACCTCTCCGGTATCTGACCCTCGAGTACGTCCTCAAGCCCTATAGACAAGTTAGTAAGCTTTCCCAGACTATTCGAATAGTATTCCTTGTGAAAAAAATTATACTCTAGGTTCAAGTTGAGAATTCACATGTAGTTATCCTGGCTTATCACTAGAAGTTCAGAACAAGCTATGAAACTACATAGTAAAGATCTAAGAAAAGTTACCCAATGGAGTGGGAAATGAAAGCTATAAGAAAGCAAGGAAAGATGCATAAATATGTAAGCAGTCAGAGATAAAGAAAAGTAAAGAGACAGAATAAGATAGTGAAGTTCTAAGGATACCCACCCAGGGCAGTAGAGAGAGAATAGAAAAAAAAATCCCGAGCAAATATTAAAGTGCCTAGAAGATATAAGATTTCTTCTATCCTTAGAAAATTCCTGCAAGCCGATCTAATAGCCTTTAGGTACTTCGTATAGATAGTAAGTTCCCCGAGTAACGAGGAAAAGCCAGAAAGATAACAGAAGTAAGAAATCAAGATTAGACTTAACAGTTCCAATAGACTGAGATGTTAAAAAGGACGTAGAGAACTCCAAGTCCCCAAACCCAGACCCAGGTCCACAAGCAGGTAAATAAAGGTCATAAACAGAAACGATTAGTTACCTTATCCCAAGCAATCCGATGGAGACAAGACCCTAAGCTATCTAGTTTCCAACCGCTTCGTCATACCAGTTAAGGAAGTTGTCCTGACAGAGCCTATCTCATACCTACCTTACAAGAAAAATAGACTCTACCAGGACACAGAGTACCAGAACAAAGATACCGAAACCCATCGAGACATAAAATATTTGTCATAGTCCTTACCAACATAGATATAGGTGACCGTAAGAAGCCCGACGAGAGTTCATCTTAAGAAATGGAAAGACCTTGGAAGGCAGATTACCTAGAAAAAGATTAAGGAAGTTTTCGAGGATATAAAGAAGAGAACCCAGTATAGCCCAAAGATCAAGGCAAGTCATCGTGAGGCTTGCAAGACTAGTAGGAGTCCACAAAATAGACCAAATATAGTAGAACCTATAGATCAGCCCAAGTCAGTAGAAATCTGTGGAAGTATACAAGAATAGACCTAAGAGGTTGGAGATATTTAGCAGTGACAATAGTACCAGTATGGACAGTATAATAGAATGCTAAAGTTGAGACTTAAAGCAAGAACATAGAGCGAAAATCTAGAAAGTAGTTAGAAGAAAGAAACATCATTAGCCTTAATAGCAAGGCATAGAGCAAAGAAATATGATATGCAAAGGTAAGAGGGATGTGAGAAGTAACGAGGAAATTCAGTACATTCAGGCATATAGATAACATAACGAGAATATAGTAGTGTAGAGAATTGGTAATAGTTGTGGGACCCCAAGACATGGAGTAGTCGACCAGGTTCCTGCAGAACGAATGACGACCCTTTCTTCCAGAAACCTCGATTCTAGTAAGCATATAGACATCTAACCAGATCATCACTTAGCTTAAGTGTAAAATAAAATATGTACCCACAGATCCTTAAAGAATGCATGTGCTCACCCCTCAATTTAGAGCCCAGTAAAGAGAAGAACCAGAAGGGAAGAGAAATTGAAAGATTAGACGAATTACGAGATGGCTAAACAGCCAAATCGATGAGTCCAATAAAACATAGATAAGAAGCAAAGAAACTAGAGAGAGCGACTCTCAAAAATATAGTATATGACTCATAAGAGTCTCATTGTATTGAGAAATAAGAACTAGATAAGAGTGATACCTAAACCAGAAGATTCAGTAGAATATGTCTTAAGTAATCTAAGTTGATAAAGTTTTGATGAGGGTAAAGATGTAAGAAGTTCAAGGAACTGAGATGAGAAAGAAACCTATGCAGCATAGTAAGCTTCTTAACAAGGAATAACAAAGAGAGGTTAGCGGCATTCAGAGAGAGAAAGTAACGACTTCAGAAGGATTAACAACAGAGACTAAATAAGAATGAGTGCAGAGACATCACGAGAAAGTTTTTAGAGAGCATGACTCCAGAGGGATTTTGCAGAAGTGGTAGCGTGTGAGATAGTTGGAAATGATCAGAAGTAAAGTTGGAGAAGACAAACCAGACAGTTTTTAACAGCAGTGCCCTAGTGTAAGGAAAGACATCAGATATATACATACACGAGAGTCATAGGCTCATATATGAGCAGTATGTGTATTTAGATCACCATAATTAGAAGGCCTCAGGATAAGTTCCCACCCTCCCAACCCTCGTTAGACAACAGTAGCAGAGATGGACCTTGAAGGTTGTCTCAAGATACTCCCAGGAATAAGTGAAAGTATAGTGAAAGAAGACCGGAACATAAGACCTTCAGACGTAGTTTAAGAACATAATGAAAGGTGAGTGACAGCTCTGAGTAAAAGAGTTAGGAAATAAGTTGTTCAGTTGGAGCGGTACAGAGATAAAGTAGTAGCCAAGTAATGATTGAGATACAAATGGACTAGTGTTGGACGAAATGGTAGATATATAAAGGAAGAAGATATCACTCAGATAAGAAAACAGAGACATAGACTAAGAGAGTTCTCAATATAGAATAGAATAAAGCAGAAGACGAAAAGAATACTAAGGAAAAATTATGGAAGTAAAATCGTCAAGGTGCAACGACGGTAGGATAATATACCTAATAAGCAAGGATAAAAATGTGTAACAATAAAGGTTTTTAGTATCATAATGAAACCAAATATCTTTTACGTGTTAGTTCACGTAAACCACATAAAGTACTCAGCCCTAGTCTAAATTAATCAAACCACTACGGGTTTGGGACGGCTTTTCCATTGGTATGGGTGGTTTGGTTGGTTTGTAGCATGGTAAGGAATCGAGAAGATAAATTACTACAAATTTGCAATTAGCATAGCGGGTGGATCCTCAAGGTACGGTATATTTACATGTATTTGAGTAATGATCCTTGACAGTACTAGACTATGGAAAATAAGATAGTGTGGAACATCGTAACCAGATTTATAGTAGCAATGAAAGTAAAAGTATGAAGGAAGTATGAACTATAATTAGAACCAAATCGCCAACGTCCCCGTCTATATTAAGAAGTACAGTTTAAGCAAAAGTATACAAATAGTTAATCTCCCAGAGAAGCTACTAAAACCAACCTCCTTAGTACAAACCCATTGGGTAAACAATATAGTGAGTAAGAGGTACATAAAGAGTCTGACCCTGTACTACAAGGTCTTAAGATATACGGATATGCATGAGTGCAGGAACCCCATTACAGGACACACAGTACCTTCAGAGATGAAAGACCCCTAAGTAAAAGTTGAAAAGCCTAGCCTAATAGTTATACAAAATAAGTTAGAGGGCATAGAGTTCTTAACAAGAAGACTCTTAAATATATATTCTTGTAGGTAGATATAAGAAGTTTAAACAATCAAGTACTAGAAAGGTGTAGATGTAAACCATAAACGTAGTACCATTCAGAACTAATAACTCATGCGGGTAATGAGCTGGAGTAAGTAGAGTATAATGAAAGATCTAGGAATAAGGCTTCTCTGATACACCATAAGAGTTGTAGCATGGTCGTAGTGAAAAGTAATCAACATGAATTTTATGAAAACAGGACAATGAGTCCTCTCTGGATCAAGAATTTAAGAGGCATATAGTATGAAACAGAAGTTAAGATAAGAAAAGACTAAGGAGTATTTATTAGATAAATGATGAATGATTAGTGAACGAAGATTTTAGTCACCAAGTTATAGTGAACCCCGTATAATATAAGTTAGTTTACAATAAGTAAGAGTCTTAGCAGATGGAAATAAACATGATTACGAGTATAGAGTTTGTTTAAGCTGATGGTTTAGAAAAGATCCGTGAACTCTGTGACTAATGGTAATATCCTAAGTTTAAAGAGGATTCGAGGACGAATCCTATTTGAGAGGGGAAGAATTTGTAATGACCGGTAGTCTCTACTACTGTTACATTGTAGTACCGTGGTATTATGGGACGAAGGTAATATAATATAAATTATGTTGGGACACAAATACACTCACGGAACGACTTTGGGGACAATCGGTAAATCCTTCGAAATTCCGATACGAAATTCTATGATGTTCCACTCCGAATAGCCCATGGTATTTGGGCCGTAACTTTCTCATACGAACTCCGATTTTTATGAATTGTATATCATCGAAAATTTGAGATCGAGACCTACAACTTTTGTGTTGTCCATTTTTCCAAATTCGAACCAGAAAAGAGCTAAACATTCACATCAAAAATTCAGATGAATAGTACCCGAGGGACATTTTAGTAAATTCACAAAGTTTCTCCAAATTTCTACATTTTTCTACTCTTAAATGGCCCAAGTATAAAATGGGGTACTATTCAAGTATCCCTAAAATTCAAAAGAAGAAAGAAAGAAAAACGTGACGGAGGAAAGAGAAGAATAAGAGAAGAAAAAAAGAAAGAAAGAAAATAGAAAATGAAGAGAAGAAAAGAAGAAAAAGAAAAGAGGGAAGAGGAGAGAAAAAAGTTTGATATCCATGGGACTTGTAGGATGAGGAGAAATTCAACAAAGATGAGGTAAGATCATTTGACCCAAATTTTTGCTTGAAAAGTTTTGGTGTTATAATTATGATAGAAGTATACTAGGCATTATAATTGATGGAAGTAAGTAAGGATTAAGTGCTTGGTAACCTAGATATTGAGTTATGAAGATCATGAGATTAAAGAGTTGAATTAGTTTGAGGAGTATCAATATAAGTGTGTTTTTACATAGAAGTCTATGGTATTGATGAGAAAAAGCTGAAATATGGAAGAATGAAAGTGTATTTGGGCATAAGGACATGAGGAAGTTGATTTCATGTCTGAATTTTGGCCTTACATCGCGACTCTAATCACCACGCTTCGTGACGCGTGCTGGGAAATTTGTGTAGATCTGCTTCTGGTTTGCACGCATAGCGACGCGTAAGAAATTTGTGTAGATCTGCTTCATTTCTAGAATCAAGCGCATCGCGATGCGCAATGCCTTATGTCACGACACGAAGACCAGAATTTCCCTTAAACAGTTTTAAACCATCCCAGTTCCACCCTAGCATGTTAGAGACCACCCTTAGGGTCTCATATCAGTTCGTATGCATGCATTACATCTTATTACAAGTATGATATACCAAGTGACGAAATCACGTACTCGAATCAAGAAGTTTAGCCTAGTTCCGAAACTTATCTCATTGTTTATAGTCTAACCAAGTTACCGTTTATAGACCATTACAGGAATTGTAATTTCCTTTGACGAAGCGGTATAACACCAGCCAGATTCCAACCAGTGAGTGGACACTACCCTTTTAAATTGACTTTCATTTTGTTATTTTCATATCAGACTTATTTTTACGCTTTAAGGCGTTAGATTATTCTTATTACAGTTATTTCATGAAAGTTTGTTATTTAAGTTATGTTTGAGAAAGAAACATTTTTAAATTATGATTTTATGGTTTTCGAGGCATGGAGGGAAAATCCACCTCAATATGTAACTAGATACAGACATGGAATTGACGGATAACATGTGCACATGTAGAGAACTGGGGGGATAGCAATACGTAACGCCCCCAGATCCTAGTTCATGACTATGGATGACAGATGCCCCTAGATCCTAGTTTCAGAGTTTGGAGGGTAGTATAGATCCGCACCCCCAGTTCTAGTTTCAGGGACATGAGTGGCATGCTTTGGGGGACGGCGATACGTAAAGTACCAAAGTCAAGGATTTGTATTTCTGACTCAAGTTAGGCGTATGGAGGGGTGGCAATACGTAACGCCCCTATACGTCAGGTTTTTAGAGGAAAAGACTGGTTTTCAGAAATATTTTTTATTTCAGATACAGATTTCAAAAAAGATTTTCCAGAAAGGAAAGTTTTCAGAAACAACAGTTTTATAAGAAACTTTCAGAAAAGATAAGTTAAGAGTTCAAACGAGATTTTCGGAAAGAAGCCCAGAGTTTTCAAACAGAAAAAGAGTTTTCGTATAAAGCTATTTCTTGAGCTTTGGTTTTAGAACCAAATATTTTTATAGCTGTATTTTAGTTTTCGTCTACTCATTTAGATCGTACAACGGTCTAACCCCCCTCCCATTCACTCCCAGTTTTCTTGTTTTGCAGGTATTCTCGGAGGACGAGTTCAGGAGGACGGATACTGATGCAGTCACTAGGGTATGGAGTGATGTGATCCAGAATGAGCTCGGTTTGTTGGGCCAAGTTAACTTGAAGTTGTGGCTGATTGCATGGCTTGGTCAGATTGATGTATTTGGGCCATTTTGGTGGATTTGGAAGATTCCTTGGGTTCTAGAATTTAGTGTTGGACAATTCTGACCCATAGCGTCACTATTTGTACAGATCACGATGTTGTTGTACAAATTAACTATGTGACAAAGGAGATTGCATTCTTATCATTTGTGATTAGATCACCTAGATGTATAAATGATGAGAGGTCCCTATGATTTGTTCCTGGATTGAGAATGATATGAGACAGTATCAGTCCACGAAGGATAAATCATTAAATATCCCTAGTCAGAGTATTATCGAGATTGAACATCGATAAATACGTAAAAGACTAATATTACACTTGTGCGCGTTTGTGAGAGCACAACGACATAGTTCTCATATATTTGGGTATAGGATACTCATGCAAGTGTAATAGGAGGTTGTGTTTCACCGATGGTACGGGAAATAGCTTCGCTCTGGATAGACCCCCTCGGAATTCCATTGGTAGTATGACTATGTGTCTATGGAAATCCGAAATCAGGGTAGGTGTATTTGGTCTTAACCTGAGACTTGCACCGCTAATGCATACGACAATCTATATACTTTGGTTGAGGTCGTTCAGGGCTTTAACAGGTTCTGTGTACGCCAATTCTAGGTATATCGAGAATCGTAGTGTGTTGGGTGTGATGTCAAGATGGAAGTGTCACTCCAGTCATATGGAGATGATGGTCACGTAGGATACGGTACTGGTTTTCTTAAGTTCTGCAGCCATCGGGATAATATGACTTGGTCATAGTTATCCGATATAGAGACTAGTCACCAGACATCCGACATGTGCTTCGTACGGGGCATACACTTTTCCACCCCAAGGCCTAGCATGTGATCATCTGATGCTGGACAGAAATACACAATACTACGGTATACTACGCTTGATATATATCCTTATTCCTGTAAGGATGTTTCCGGAGAATTGGGGAGGCATGGCGCTTTGCAAGAGGCCAACATTGTCTTGTAATTCGGTATAAACGTAGTACGAGGTACTTACGTGTTCGGATAGTCCGACGACCGAATTTACTGCCAACATATCTGGGGATCTCATGGGTCGCTTCCCAAAGATTCACCGACGACGTATAACCCGCACTCTATATTAATCTGGGATTAATTAGAAGAGAGAGAAAATTAATCTGGGATTAATTACGGAGATATTTTATCTGGGATAAAATATCATTAAAGAGAGATAACGATTAATTTGGAATTAATTGGTCAAATTAATATATTTGATATATTGAACGAAATTGGATTTCGATGCGAAATTAAAATTAGATTTTAATTCGGGCGAGCGAATTAATTTAGAATTAATTCATCAGCGACATTAATAGTGACTTCGCTAGGCGTAATCATTTAATTACGACGCAACAGAAAATTCATTAATTTAGAATTAGCGAACCCGAGCCCGAGATTATTTGCGAGCGCATTCGCATTTCGAATTCGAGTGCGGCACGTCAAATCAAGCGTCAAATCGCTAGTCGCATCAAGCTTCAAATCACAAGTCACTTTGAGTGATGTGACTTGACAACTTGATGGATTGAGTGATTGAAGTGGTTGGTTCCATTTATGGCTTTAAATGATTTGCTTTTTGAAAGCCAAATTCAAGTGAAATGAATTTGAAATTCAAATTAGTGTATAATATACATAAATTTCACAAACCAAACACTTTCTCTCTTCCTCTCATCTCTCTCATTCTCACGCCCAAGGGGCAGCAAAAACACTCACTGGTTTGCATCAAAACCGTGAGCAGTAGGGAGGCTTGGAGTGGGATTTTGTGGCAAGATCTCAAGTGCTAGCACACTTACGAGACATGCGAAGGTGATAGGGAAGCTCACCCATGAGCCGTGAATCGTTTGACGAAGCCCGAAGCTCAAAATTTGGAGATAAAAACTGAAACCATTGATCTCAAAAACTGCACTGCAGTTCACGCCAATCCAGTGAGCATTTTGGAGTTTCGTTGCTTGCCGCGTCGCTCAACCGATCGATGTAAGTATTCCGCAACTTCGTTGATGTGTATTCGCAATGTTTTCATGCTTATTATCGATCCTGGACCTTAATAAAAACCAACAATGGCATCTAGAGCAAGGTTTGAGCATGAAAAGTTTAGGGCTTAAAATTTAGGTAAAATCATTTTGAGCATGATTTTGTTAAATTGGATTGATGAATATGCTTAAATGTGTTTTAATTTAAGATTGATTGGATCAATTTGAATAAAAATGGTTTGGAACATTTTTCCCCAAATATTTGGTGATGGCCGAATATAACTAGCCCTATAATATCTTGGCATTTTTGATTTTTGACAATTGGATGTGTTGGAAATCATTCGGGATGATGATTTAATGTCGATTGTGAGTTTAATTGGATTGAAACCGAATCAGACAAAATTATCCCTCCTTGGCCGAGACTTTGGAAGCATGATTGGGTTTGATTTTTGTTAAAATGTGTTGGACGTGTTTTAATGTTGATGGCATGATTAATTAGTACTAATTTGGTGTTTTGGAAATGTTAATTTGGGTGATTAATCATGTGATACACTTTGGTAATTAAATTGGGAAAATTGGATTTTTTTGGAATTTAATTATTTGGGCCTTAAAATTGGATTTGGCCTTTAATGTTGTAATTGGGCTTGTTGTACAAAGTTGGGTTAAGGCAAATTGGATTGGATCCAATTAGGCCTAAAACCGCATCCATAAAGCCCAAATACGACTTAATGAACCTTTAAAGTTTAATTGGGCCTAATGGGCCAAGATTGATATCTAGGCTTATGGGGTAACTCCCGGATTGGATTTTGGTTATTCGGTTTGACCCGAGTTGACCAAAAGTCCACGCCTCAAGAAATTAATTAAAAGCCCATTGGACTTTAATTAAATTGACGTTGGACGTTAATCGGGCTTTGAGACCCGTAGCGATTAAATTTGGAATTTAAGTCGCAAAAGTTCATTATTAAAGTGTAGTATTTAATTTGGAATTAAATAGCGAATTAGAATTGAATACATATTAAATTAGATTTAATGTTGTAGTTTAGTTTAATTCGAGAATTCGTACTTTGAGTACTTATTCGCAAAGACGAGTTTGACTCGCACAAAATCAAATCGTTGTTTGAACATTGGATGATCACTAATTATCAGATTAATTAATTTGATTAGATTGATTGATAACATGCTTGTGTGAATACATGGTTGCGATGCGTGAATACATGGGTGGGACAATTTTAGAAATTATGTAATAAATTCGATTTATTAATTGGACCTGCGTGTCCAGCCTTATTACCTCTCATTTCTTTGTATTCTCTTCTCACCTATTCCCCTCAATGTAAATGAGGTTTCTTTAGAAGTGTAGTGTAACGGGTATGAGTAATACATGTGCTTCGGGAGAGAGAAAGGGAGAGATTTGATCTAGGATCATTGTGTAAAGTATCCATCCGCATATCATTATTATTTATTTCATATGCGTTTTATTATGTGTTTAGAATGCATGCTTAAGGGTGTGTGATGATGAGACCTTAACAAAGATAATAAATTGGTTGCCAATTTGCACGCGAAAAACCCTCGCAAAATATTAAGCGTTTTTCCTTCCATTGAGTGATTCTTACTCAAGATCCGAGACTGGCATTGGGTTGTTGGCCAAAGTCAAGCCCTTTGTCCGTCGAAGATGTGTTTAAATCACGAGAGTTTTGTTCCATATCGGTGTCTTGTCCAAGTTGTGGTTTGTTGGCCAAAGTCAAGACCACTTCTTGTCACTTGACATTGATTACGAAGCTTTCCATGGTCAATGGGTCGCGCTTGACTGGGATCACTAGGTTTGTTGTGCCAAAGCCAACGCTTAGTTGATTCAGAGGAAAAAAGTTAGGGTATATATTGGATATATAGGCATATATGGGATATATGTTTCGGACTTGGATGTCCACCTACTGGATCTAGGAATTGGATTGGATCCAATTGATCTTAGAGATCTACCTAGTTAATTATCATACAATTTGTTGGCCAAAGTCAAGATTGTGTGATATTTAACGGGATCCTAGCCCACTAGGAAACGCGGTTTCCCGAGTACTCGACAGAGGGTTAGAGGCTCGCCGAAAAATAGTGGGAGGCAAGAATTGAATTTGCAATATTCGTTCAATTACTCGTCATACGCGCTCAAACAAATATCACTCGTCAAATAAATTAAAAGTATTAGTTGGACTAATATTTAAAGTTGTTTTAATTTGTATAGTTGGACTATATTCAAACTAATTCAATAAATAATTGATTTTATAATTGAATTATAGTAATCAATATAATTGAATTAAAATTATAGTTGATTAAATAGTTGGACTATTGTAATCATTATAATAAATAGTACATGAAATAATTGATTAAATAGTTGGACTATTAAAATCAAGATAAAATTGAAAGTTGGACATTTAAAATATAATCTTGGATTAAAATGTTTTAAATGGTTTAATTTTCAAATTGGGAATAAATTTCAGGATGATCCTGGAAAATAATAAGTTACTTTATTTGATAAAATAACCTATTATGCCTAAACTGGAGTTAAGCAAATAGTATAGCATAATCTTTGGAAGAATTATGTAATGATAACTTAAGTGCTTAATTCATTAAACTTGTCGCATTAGACTCCTTAATTTCCTAATCAGAACTAAGGATTAGATCCTTAAAGTATGATGAAGAAATTGAAGGATCTTCATAAATCCATGTTTAGATTTTAGAAGTACTAAATTGCAATTGATAACTCTTGGAGAGTTAATGACTATTCTCAATGAGACAAAGTCAAACTTTACAATTAGGCAAGTAGCGCAAAGCACACTTTATTCAATATTCTAGAAGGCCAAGGCTTGGCCAAAGGCTTCTGGAGTGTTGAAACAGACAAAGGCAAAATCATTATAATATTCTAGGAAGATAAATGACATATCCCAAAATATCTGCCTTAATTGTGGCAAATGGGATCGCGGAAGCGTGACTGCCGTTTGGACAAAGCAGACATGAAGGAATTGAAGACGAGCAAGGCTCTGACTTCAAATATTATTGTCATAATTATGTTCACTACTAGTGTTAAAATTAGATTTTAAATACTTAGTGTGATACATAGATATATATTGATGTTCAGAATCTGTTTTGAACAGGATACTGACTTCAATTGAGATTATTCTGCGATTTGTAAACGGGACGAAAGTCGCTGTTTTAACCATAGATACCTAAGTTTAAGGAACTACCCTCGGGTGTGTACCTAAATTAGGAAACTGTTATAATGTAACTAGTTTGACTAGATACATTATCTCTATATCAGTGTTTAATCCGTTGCGGATTAACCTTTATATTCTAGAACACTAAAATGTTTCATTATATAAAGATGATATTGAGATAAACACATTAGATGTTAATAACATCATTTATATTTTGAATATAAATAATATCTCAAATATATAACATGACAAATAAATAGCTCAACTGATTTGATCAGAAGAAACTAAATTGTGGCAATGTTGTCTGGGACACATTAAACATGAATCGTATATCCGTACTTTTGAAGAGCGGGTACCAGGACTGATTTGATTCAATCAAATAAAGTCTATGAATCTAGTTTATTGGGCAAAGTGCCTAAAACACTATTTACTTGGTAAAAGTGCAAATGCCTCCGATCTGATAGCCCTAGTTCATAGTGAAGCAAGTGGGCCCATATCTAGCTAGGCTAGAGGTGGATATGAATATTTCGTGACCTATACGGATGTGGCATCGCGTCATGGTTATGTGTTTCTTTTGAAGAACACAAATCGGAAACTTTTATAGTTTCGACACGAAATAGACAAACAGATCGGCTAAAGTATAAGACCGTCACGGTAAGACCGTAATGGAAAATACTTAAGCAATAAGTTTCTTATATATTTGAAAGAGTATAGTATTCTTTCAAATGAGGACTCCTCCCGGAACACGTCAGTTTGACGGTGTGTCCGAACCGGATAAATCAAATTTTGTTGGACATGATAAGGTTAATCATGAGTCGGTCTGAGCTACCATTTCCTTCAACGGATAAGCTTTAAACAGTGCAATAACTTATTTAGAATAAGGTTCCATAATAATCTGTTTGACAGATTTCATATTAGATATGAACAGGAAAAAAACCAGGTTTCACATTCCTGAAAATTTGGGTATGCTAGACATATGTTTGGATGATACCAAACTAAAACCCAAATTGGATAAGTGCCAATTGTATGTTATCCTAGGGATACCATAAGTATTGTACTTATACATCTCACCAGAAAACAATTAGATTGTTGCTCACCATGTGGTTTTCCCAAGAGGAATACCGATATGCAGTGGTAAGCAGGACGATAGTAAAACTCGATGAAAAATCGGAGTAATACTATTAGAGACACCGAATCCTTAATGGAATACAAATAGTTCATCAAGGATGAAACTATTACCAATAATCTTCGAATACACAAGAACCGAGAGTCAGAAAATAAACCTGTGGTATGGGTTTCTGATCTCACCTCGTAAAGATGTTTATCTTTTGAGGTATACCAACTGACTACGTATGAGGAAGTGATACAAGGTATCGACTCCCTATTATGGCAAAGTGCCATGAGTCCGAAATGGATTCCATATAATTCAACAAGTTTGGATACTAGTTGATGTACCGCAAGGCATTGTGCCTATTGGTACTATAAGTCTTCAAGGAAGACGTACATGGATGGCAACATACCAACGCATAAAGCTAGGCTTTTAGCGGAAAGTATCGTTATCAACATTGTGTTGATTACGATTCAACCTTTTACTTGTTGCCACGGTAAATCCATTTGGATAATGCTTGCTAATGCTGTATGTTTCATTTATGAAATATGACAGCTGGAACAGCAAAATCACTTTCCTGAAAAGGAAACCTTTTGGAGGATGTTCATAACATCTTGTCGGTTTTGTCGTACCAAAACTAGCAAACAAGGTTTGCAGGTTATTCGATCCATGTTTGGATTGAAGCAAGCATAGGTTTTTGGAATTATCGTTTTGATGTAATCATAATGGTTTATGATTTAATTCGAAACGAAATGATTCTTGTGTATATAAGAGGGTTAGTAGGAGCGCACTGACAGTGGCTGTCCTATAAAATAATGATATTATGTCATTTCTTGGAAATGATATTCCCATAATAATAATCGGTGAAAGCTTGGCTTTCAGAAACTCTCCGAGAACTCGTACATTGAAAAATGTACGTGACCTGGTGTCTCATACGCTTTGAGCATATGATTCACAAACAGGTCAATCCAAGTGAAAGTTACTGGATTGATGTTAAGAACATACTTAGTATCTTAGAGAACTAAGGATGCTATCTTAAACCTTGGAGAAGAAGAACTTGAAGTGACTGGGATCACTGTAGCAAGTTTCCTAATCGATAAAAGACGACTGAAAATCGCAAACGGTACTATACAGTTTGAATAACGGTACAGTAAGCTGGAAATCTTCCAAGCAAGATACTGTTACCGAATAAACAACAAATGTGGGTTATTGCTGCACCTGAAGCAGCAATAGAAGCCTTCTGGGGTCGTAATAATCTAATTAGATTAGATATAATTCTCTTAGTAGCTGAGCTAGGCGTCAGCACAGGCTAAAGAATTAATGGTCTCATCAACGATCTAGATACATACTTCGATAATCATCTGATTCGTTCGGATCATACATCGTGGCGATGTGATGATCGAATAAATCACATCAGACGATAATCATGAAAATCCACTAACGAAAACCTTTTCTCAGCAATTTGAGCAAACCGTACATAGTTCAGGTGTTAGACACTCGAGTAACTGGCTATAGGCCAAATGGGAGATTGTTGGACAATTCTGACCCATAGCGTCACTATTTGTACATATCACGATGTTGTTGTACAAATTAACTATTTGACAAAGGAGATTGCACTCTTATCATTTGTGATTAGATCACCTAGATGTATAAATGATGAGAGGTCCCTATGATTTGTTCCTGGATTGAGAATGATATGAGACAATATCAGTCCACGAAGGATAAATCATTAAATATCCCTAGTCAGAGTATTATCGAGATTGGACATCGATAAATACGTAAAAGACTAGTATTACACTTGTGCGCGTTTGTGAGAGCACAATGGAATAGTTCTCATATATTTGGGTATAGGATACTCATGCAAGTGTAATCATGCAAGTGTAATATGAGGTTGTGTTTCACCGATGGTACGGGAAACAGCTTCGCTCTGGATAGACCCCCTCAGAATTCCATTGGTAGTATGACTATGTGTCTATGGAAATCCGAAATCAAGGTAGGTGTATTTGGTCTTAACCTGAGACTTGCACCGCTAATGCATACGACAATCTATATACTTTGGTTGAGGTCGTCCAGGGCTTTAACAGGTTCTGTGTATGCCAATTCTGGGTATATCGAGAATCATAGTGTGTTGGGTGTGATGTCAAGATGGAAGTGTCACTCCAGTCATATGGAGATGATGGTCACGTAGGATACGGTACTGGTTTTCTTAAGTGCTGCAGCCATCGGGATAATATGACTTGGTCATAGTTATCCGATATAGAGACTAGTCACCAGACATCCGACATGTGCTTCATACGGGGCAGACACGTTTCCAGCCTCAGTCCTAGTACATGATGATCCGATGCTGGACAGAAATACGCAATACTACAGCATACTACGCTTGATATAGATCCTTATTCTTGTAAGGATGTTTCCGAAGAATTGGGGAGGCATGGCGCTTTGCTAGAGGCCAACCTTGTCTTGTAATTCGGTATAAACGTAGTACGAGGTATTTACGTGTTTGGATAGTCCGACGACCGAATTTACTGCCAACATATCCGGGATCTCATGGGTCGCTTCCCAAAGATTCACCGATGACGTATAACTCGCACTCTATATTAATCTGGGATTAATTAGAAGAGAGAGAAAATTAATCTGGGATTAATTACGGAGATATTTTATCTGGGATAAAATATCATTAAAGAGAGATAACGATTAATTTGGAATTAATTGGTCAAATTAATATATTTGATATATTGAACAAAATTGGATTTCGACGCGGAATTAAAATTAGATTTTAATTCGGGCGAGCGAATTAATTTAGAATTAATTCATCAGCGACGTGAATAGTGACTTCGCTAGGCGTAATCATTTAATTACGACGCAACGGAAAATTCGTTAATTTAGAATTAGCGAACCCGAGCCCGAGATTATTTGCGAGCGCATTCGTATTTCGAATTCGAGTGCGGCACGTCAAATCAAGCATCAAATCGCTAGTCGCATCAAGCGTCAAATCACAAGTCACTTTGAGTGATGTGACTTGACAACTTGATGGATTGAGTGATGGAAGTGGTTGGTGCTATTTATGGCTTTAAATGATTTGCTTTTTGAAAGCCAAATTCAAGTGAAATGAATTTGAAATTCAAATTAGTGTATAAGATACACAAATTTCACAAACCAAACACTTTCTCTCTTCCTCTCATCTCTCTCATTCTCACGCCCAAGGGGCAGCAAAAACACTCACTAGTTTGCATCAAAACCGTGAGCAGTAGGGAGACTTGGAGTGGGATTTTGTGGCAAAATCTCAAGTGCTAGCACACTTACGAGACATGCGAAGGTGATAGGGAAGTTCACCCATGAGCCGGGAATCGTTTGACGAAGCTTGGAACTCAAAATTTGGAGGCAAAAACCGAAACCAGTGAGCTCAAAAACTGCACTGCAGTTCATGCCAATCCAGTGAGCATTTTGGAGTTTCGTTTCTTGCCGACTCGCTCAACCGATCGATGTAAGTATTCCGCAACTTCGTTGATGTGTATTCGCAATGTTTTCATGCTTATTATCGATCTTGGAC
Source organism: Zanthoxylum bungeanum (assembly GCA_019454045.1). Lineage (NCBI taxonomy): Eukaryota > Viridiplantae > Streptophyta > Magnoliopsida > Sapindales > Rutaceae > Zanthoxylum > Zanthoxylum bungeanum. Next base: position 74,812 of record SKCR01037564.1, read on the forward strand.
CTTAATAGAAAACAAAATTTAGTCCATGTATGAGACTTTATGTGAAGACTTTATTATGTCTAAGGCAAGATTGGAATGGGTCTTGGATGTGCATGGGCTGCCTTGATTGATTTTGAGCTTAATTTCCGAAAGGTGCATTAGTAGTGGCGGGATTTGCGCAATCTTCTTAATTTGGCCATAAATTTCTCATCCAATGTCCGATTTTGGTGATTCAAGTTGCATTGGAAATAAAACTCATAGATCTACAACTTTGTAGTTTACGTAAAACTCCAACTCGGAATCCGTCATGGTCCAAAGGCAGATGCAAGTTATCCCTACAACTTTTGTGTTATATATGTTTTTTAAGGTTATGTAATGTTTAAGTGATGGGCTGAACTTTAATTAAATTATAAAGCCCATGTACGAAAATTGAAGGATTTTAAGTGTTTTTGGGTTTCTTTTGCTAGGGTTTTATTATGTTTAAGTAGAATTAAGGTTAGCCACCTATTTAAAGGGGCATTATTCATCATAACAAAAAAAATCATCTTTTAATAAAAATCACTATTATCTTGAGACTTGAGTAACCCTCAACTTATTCTCATTGATTTTGGCTTATCAAAGGCTTGCTAACCCTTTGTGGCGCCCCCTTAGCACTCTAGGTTTCTGTTGCTTGCTCTTTAGAGGTTTAGAGTTTTGATTCCGTTCTGCCTTGGCTTTCTTGGGAACGATTTCAATCTTTTGTGGGTTTGATTGGCTTTGTTCCAGGTAGGTTTTTATCATTTGGTATCAGGAGCTCAGGGTTCTAAGGTCAAGATTTTCTTTATCTTTATCATTTTATGAAGTCTTCATTTTCCTTTTTTTTCCTTTTTTTTTTGATCACTTCTCATTTCAATTTTTTTTAATTATTTCCTTTGTTTTTTTCATGTTTATGACCGAATCTTGGATGTTATTATAATATTCTTGCATGGTAATAGCATATAGGATTCATTTCTTGGAGTTTTTGTGTCAATTAAGGTCGAATTTATCTGTAATTTTTGGATCAGTTCAGTTAGAATTTTTCAGCCGCGCACTGATTTTCAAACGGCTGTAACTTTTGATCTAGAAAGAGCTACGAGACCCATAATATATCGATTTATAATTACTCGAGGAGAGGAATTCGATAGTGGTTGGCCGAACTCTGTCCGTTAATATTTCAAGTCTCAAAATCTCTTTCAAACATTAGTTATGAATTATGTCAAGTTTCAGTTTAGTTTATGTTCTTGTTTTGCTTTTGGTGTTTTTTTTAAGTCCGTTTCTTTGTGTTGTTTGTTTTCGTATTCTTAGTGATTCTTGGAGTCTTCAATCATTATTGGTGTCTTTCAAGTAAGGGGTTGATTTATATACATAATCTGATGGACAAAAAGGTATTTATCTTTCGCACGAGATGCCTTATCAATAGTAAAGTGTGTAATATGATTATTAATAGAGGGAATCATACAAATTAGCTAGCACTACCCTTGTGGAAAAATTGGGATTACCATTGATACCTCTTAATAGACCTTATAAGTGGATGAGTGATTTTGGAGAGTTCGAGGTCGATAAGCAGGTTGTGGTTAGTTTTGCAATTGGGAAGTATGTTGACCAAGTAGTGTGTGACGTGGTTCCTATGTGTCATACACATGTTTTATTGGGTAAGCCTTGCTATAAATTCAATAAAGTAGTTTATGATATGGATAAGAATATATATAAATTTATGTATGGTGAAAAAAATATCAAGCTTGCTCATTTAACCCTATAAGAGGTCTATAAGGAAGAGTTGTACATGCAGAGGAGTGAAGAAGAGAGGGCTAAAAGTAAGAGTGAGATTGCTGAGTTTAGAATGTTACTAGGAGAGCTCCCAAAATTGATAGAGAAAAGATGTTAGCAAAATATGAAGTGGAGAAGGATATAAGCGTAGTCTTGAGTAATGAAATGAAACATGTTGACATTTCTATGAATAAAAGTGAGGTGGTTGATGATGTTGATGACAATGATGATAGGTTTGGTTGTTCATGATGCCAATGAGGTGCCTGATGTTACTGTTAAGGGTGAATATCATATGGAGCAATCTGATTTTGGTTATGGGGCCATGAGTTATGAGGTGAAAAAAGTACATGTGGTCGAATATGTAGAGTGTGATCAGAGCGTGGATGAGTGTGTTGATTGTTTGAGGAAGCAACATGGGCATATTGAGTTTGTGTTAAATGAGGTTTCAAATATGAATCATGATGGAAATCTCTTTGGGGTTGCAAGTGGAGTTAAGAATGAGAGTAGCAATGAAGAGATGGAAAGGGGAAAAATATTGGAAAACATTCATTCAATGGCTTTATTGACTTTTTCTCACCATAACCATTCTTTTCCATGTGATTTTATTTTGTTACAAGTTTGTCATCACATTGATCTTGTCATTTTTATCTATGATTCTGGTTCAGATTCAAGGGCGAATCCTTTTCAAGAGAGGGAGAATGATGCGATCCAGAATGAGTTCGGTTTTTTGGGCCAAGTTAACTTGAAGTTGTGGCTGATTGCATAGCTTGGTCAGATTGATGTATTTGGGCCATTTTGGTGGATTTGGAAGATTCCTTGGGTTCTAGAATTTAGTCCATGCATGAGACTTTATGTGAAGACTTTATTATGTCTAAGGCAAGATTGGAATGGGTCTTGGACCTGCATGGGCTGCCTTGATTGATTTTGAGCTTAATTTCTGAATGGTGCATTAGTAGTGGCGGGATTTGCGCAGTCTTTGTACTTTGGCCATAACTTTCGTATCTGATGTCCGAGTTTGGTGATTCAAGTTGAATTGGAAAGAAAACTCATAGATCTACAACTTTGTAGTTTACGTCAAACTCCAACCTGAAATCCTTCATGGTCCAAAGGCGGATGCAAGTTATCCGTACAGCTTTTGTGTTATATATATAATTTTTTAAGGTTTAGTAATGTTTAAGTGTTGGGCTAAAATTTAATTAAATTATAAAGCCCATGTACGAAAATTGAAGGATTTTAAGTATTTTTGGGTTTCTTTTGCTAGGTTTTTATTATGTTTAAGTAGAATTAGGGTTAGCCACCTATTTAAATGGGCATTATTCATCATAACAAAAAAATTCATCTTTTAATAAAAATCACTATTATCTTGAGACTTGAGTAACCCTGAACTTATTCTCATTGATTTTGGCTTATCAAAGGCTTGCTAACCCTTTGTGGTGCCCCCTTAGCACTCTAGGTTTCTGTTGCTTGCTCTTCAGAGGTTTAGAGTTTTGATTCTGTTCTGCCTTGGCTTTCTTGGGAACGATTTCAATCTTTTGTGGGTTTGCTTGGCTTTGTTCCAGGCAGATTTTCATCATGGAGTCCACCAGTTCAAGTCAGAGAGAGTGAGAGTCCAGTCAGAGTCAAGTAGAATTTATGTATTAGTCTTTGGTTATGTGACAGTCATTGTAAAAGAAAGTGTTATTAAGTATACAGTTATTAATATTGAATTTGTATCTCATGTTGTCGAGTTTGGGCATTGGTCTCATACATAAGATTTTGATTGAGAAAAGAGTAATAGTGTAGTTTATAGTTAGAAAGACAGAGGCTCAGGGGAATAGTACGACCTATTCCCTTGCCGGTAGCATCTACCAGATCGGGGATGCTACAATCTCTCACCTCTTGGCCGAAAATATCAAGAAAAATAGAACAAAGATATTTTACATTTTTAATCAAATTAAAGAAACAAAATTCCATTTTAACACCTTTTTCTTAAATGCAAACAAGTCAAACTTTTACACTTAATCATTTCCTTACATAAATATCACCCTAGATATTTGTATTTCAATTAATTTAATTATTTAACAATTAAATAATTAAATAATTACTTAAATACGAATATCTAAATATATGTATCATATTTACTTTAAATAATCTATGTCAAATATATTATTTGACAATTAAGTAATGTGTATTTAATAAAATCCTATATTAAATATAAATACAAATTAATTAGGAAATGACCGAAAGGTCCCTATGCATGTATCTTTTCGTTTAACCGTTAAACGATTCGAATTAACTCATTTAATCCGATAAAGTATTATGAATAATATGAATTATTCATAACGTGTTGTCCAAGTGCTCAACGAGTATACTTTATATTGTGGTATTCTCCTAAGTTTAGGTTTATCTGTCACGGAATCAAATTCTGTGTCCATAATTCACCCACTCGTTCAGTATTTATCAAATAAATAACTACACATCTATACAAGTCTCCCAAGACTCATGGTTCATTATGATAAACCATCGGACCAAGTCTCGTTATACGACATGTACTTGTCTCAGCGGATTTCACTAACCGACATGTGTCAGTAAATCTTGACCAGGAACTTTATTTGAGAATATATAACTTATAGTGACACTTCCCAATGTCAATTACAAACTACATTATAACTGTGCAGTACGTTGTAAATTCTGGGGTCTTTGTCTAATATATACATTTTATTGAGTCATATTTAATTTCAATCTAATAGATATTATATCGAATACGTATATAACAAGAGGTGTGACCATAAATAAGTAATATTATGGAAAAATATATTGTTCGTATTCATGAATCAGATATAAATACGATCCAGATTGACGCTCTGAGCATCAACCCTAACAATAACATGCCATGACATAAGATATATGTTCACTTAATCTAGTCATAATAGTTATGAAATTTAAATAGTTTAAATTAAGATTACTAACATGCATGAAATAAATTAAAATGTTTAATTTAATAGTTTAAAATTTAGAAATTCAGAAATGGACAATAAATATGAGACTAGTTATTTTCTTTGGTATATAGAATGGAAACCCGAATGTAAATTCCATAGCTGATTCCGAATGAACGGTAGTGTGGTCTGCAGTCGGGATACAACTTCACATATCGATGAAAAATAACATAAATCATCTATATATTAATTAAATAATTTAATTAAAAATTTCCTAATCCTGAATTTTTAATTTTAAACTAAATAATGAACTAAAATTTTAAAAGTTAAAATTGGGTAGCTCACTAAAACTTAATTAAATTGATTAATTAAGTTACATTGATATAGAATAATAAGATTAGTGAATGGAATTTTAAGCATTAAAATTAGAAAGATCACTAATATTTCACTAATATATGTTAGGCTATGTTTTTAGCCGCGCATAATCTAAATGAGTAGATAATGCAATAATATATTAGATATTTTAAAATAGAAACCTTAAATCATAAAATAATGAGTGGGAGAGGGATATATGAAAATATATTATGTGATATCCGTTGTTAGTTCGATAACGTGATATTCAAAATGTGCCTTGAGACACATTTGTTTTTGTCCCCCTTAAGGATGGTGTCCATTTTGGGTTAATATTAAGATCAGGTTCTAGGAGGATAAGAATTTTGAAACGATGGATTACACTCACAAAGGAATGATTAACTATTAATCAAAATTCTTTGATCGAATATAATTGTGGTTAATTAATATAGGAATAAGAGTTATTCCCGAATATTTTAATCAATTGAAATTGTCTCGATCTAACATGACACTTATTTTCGGAATGTTAGGTTATCGTGGCACAGTAATTATTTTTAGGTTTCTAATACATTATACATGGTACATGCTGTTGGACAATTATGACCCATAGCGTCACTATTTGTACAGGTCATGGTGTTGTTGTACAAATTAACTATGTGACAAAGGAGATTGCACTCTTATCATTTGTGATTAGATCACCATGATGTATAAATGATAGGAGGTCCATGTGATTTGTTCCTGGATTGAGAATAATATGAGACAATATCAATCCATGAGAGATAAATCATTAAATATCCCTAGTCAGAGTATTATCGAGATTGTACATCGATAAATACGTAAAAGACTAGTATTACACTTGTGCGCGTTGTGAGGGCACAAACGACATAGTTCTCGTATATTTGGGTATAGGATACTCATGCAAGTGTAATAGGAGGTTGTGGTTTACCGATGGTACGGGAAACAGCTTCGCTCTGGATAGACCCCATCGGAATTCCATTGGTAGTATGACTATGTGTCTATGGAAGTCCGAAATCAGGGTATGTGTATTTGGTCTTAACCTGAGACTTGCACCGCTAATACTTGCGACAATCAATATATTTTGGTTTTGGTCATCCAGGGCTTAACAGGTTCTTTGTACGCCTCTGCTGGGTATATTGAGAATCGTAGTGTGTTGGGTGTGATGTCAATGAGGAACTGTCACTCCAGTCATATGGAGATGATGATTGCGTAGGGATACAGAACTGGTTCTCTAAAGGGTTACAACCATCGGGATAATATGACTTGGTCATGATTATCTGATAATAAAGAGACTAGTTGCTCTCCATCTGATATATGCTTCGTACGGGGCAGACACTGTACCAGCCCCAAGCCTTGCATGTGATCATCCGATATTGGATCGAAATACGTAATACTATGTATACTACGCCTGATATAGATCTTATATTCCTGTAAGGATATTTCTGGAGAATTGGGTAGGCATGGCGCTTTGTTAGAAGCCAACCTTGTCTTGTAAATCGGTACAAGCGTAGTATTAGGTACTTACGTGTTTGGATAGTCCGACGACCAAATTTACTGCCAACATATCCGGGGATCTCATGGGTCGCTTCCCGAAGATTCACCGATGACGTATGACTCGTACTTTAATTAATCTGGGATTAATTTGATGAGAGATAAAATTAATCTAGGATTAATTGCGGAGATATTTTATCTGGGACAAAATATCATAAAAAGAGATAAAACGATTAATTTGGAATTAATCGATAAAATAATATATTCGATATATTATACGAAATTGGATTTCGACGCGGAATTAAAATTAGATTTTAATTCGGGCGAACGAGTTAATTTAGAATTAATTCGTTAGCGATGTGAATAGTTATTTCGCTAGGCATAATCATTTAATTACGTCGCAACAGAAAATTTATTAATTTGGAATTAGCGAACCCGAGCCCGAGATTATTTGCGAGCGCATTCACATTTCGAATTCGAGTACAACACGCAAGTCAAATCAAGCGTCAAATCATTAGTCGCATCAAGCGTCAAATCATTAGTCACTTTGAGTGATGTGACAACTTGTCACTTGATTTGATTGATTGATGTGAGTTGATGTGAGTTGATAGAAAGCATTTATTGTTTGACTTTTTTGGAAAAATGAAATTTCTATATGTTTATTTGTTTTTTGGAAAACAAATACTAATACAATTTTTTATATCAATAAACACCACTCTCTCTATTTCTATCATCTCTCTCTCTCGGCCATTTGGCCTCTTTTTCTTCTTCACTGGTTTTGGTTTCTGTCGAGAGCCAAGGAAGAAAAGGGAAGCAAAAAGTCGTGATTTTATGGAAAACTCGGGAGTGCTAGCACACTACGAAGTCATGCGAAGGTGATAGGGAAGTCCACCCATGAGTTTGGGATCATTTGACGAAGCTTGGAGCTTGACGAAGGACCAACAATGGCCGAAAATAGAGCCCAACAGCAGCTCACTGTCGAGCATCACAGAGGGCAGAAAATCATTTTTTTCATTGTCGTGTCGCTCAACCGATCGATGTGAGTATTCCGCAACTCCCTCGTGGTATTCGCATATGTGTTTTATGCTTTGTATTCGATCCTCGGGGCCGTAGAACTCCAACAATGGTATTATAGCGATTGAAAAGCACGAAATTTGACTAGGGCTTTAAATTTGGGTAAAAATGTTTTTGAGCATGATTTAATGAAATTGGATGATTGAGTATGCTTAAAACATGTTTAATTGAGGATTGATTGGATCAATTTGTTGAAATTTTATTTGGAACAATTTTCCCCAATTTTTGTTGGCTTGGCCGAATACTCAAAGAACCCTAAATGTCTTGGTTTTTTGATTTTGATTCATTGGATGAGTTAGAATCATGTTGGGTATGTTGATTTAATGTTGAATTTGATTCAATTGGATTGGATTTGCAATTTGGCATAATAAACCCTAAAAGCCGAGAGTTTGAGCATGATATTTGGGTTTGATTTTTGTTAAATTGTGTTGGACATGATTTAATCTTGATAAGCATGATTAATTGTACAAATTTATGTTTTGGAAATATTGATTTGGGTAATTAATTGTGTAATGCACTTTGTTTAATTGAATTGTGAAATTGGATTTTTGTAATTTAATTAAATTGGGCTAATTTTGGAAATTGGGCTTGTAATGTTGTTATTGGGCTTATTGGGCTTGGTTGTACCAGTTTGGGTATAGGCTAAATTGGTTGGATCCAATTGGGCCCAAAACCGCTTCCATAAAGCCCAAATGCGACTAATGGACCTTTAAAGTTTAATTGGGCCTAATGGGCCTAAATTGATTTCTAGGCTTATGGGGTAACTCCTTGATTGGCTTTGGTTATTGGGTTTGACCCGAGTTGACCAAAAGCCCACGCCTTAAAGAAAGTAATTAAAAGCCCATTGGACTTTAATTAAATTAACATTGGATGTCAATCGGGCTTTGAGACCCGTAACAATTAAATTTGTAATTTAAGTCGTAAAGGTTCGTTAATAAAGTGTGATATTTAATTTGGAATTAAATAGCGAATTAGTATTAAATACAAATTGAATTGGATTTAATAATGTAGTTTAATTTAATTCAAGAATTAGTACTTTGAGTACTTATTCGCAAAAATGAGTTTGACTCGAGCAAAATCAAATCGTTGTTTGAACATTGGATGGTCACTAATTATCAGATTAATTAATTTGATTATATTGATTGATAACTGTTGGACAATTATGACCCATAACGTCACTATTTGTATAGATCACGGTGTTGTTGTACAAATTAAATATGTGACAAAGGAGATTGCACTCTTATCATTTTTTATTAGATCACCTAGATGTATAAATGATGAGAGGTCCTTGTGATTTGTTCCTGGACGGAGAATGATATGAGACAGTATCAATCCATGAAGGATAAATCATTAAACATCCATAGTCAGAGCATTATCGAGATTGGGCATCGATGAATGCGTAAAAGACTAGTATTACACTTGTGCGCGTTGTGAGGGCACAACAGCATAGTTCTCATATATTTTGGTATAGGATACTCATGCAATTGTAATAGAAGTTTGTGTTTCACGGATGGTACGGGAAACAGCTTCGCTCTGGATAGACCCCCTCGAAATTTCATTGGTAGTATGACTATGTGTCTATGGAAGTCCGAAATCAGGGTGCTCTGGATAGACCCCATCGGAATTCCATGGTAGTATGACTATGTGTCTATGGAAGTCCGAAATCAGGGTAGGTGTATTTGGTCTTAACCTGAGACTTGCACCGCTAATACTTGCGACAATCAATATACTTTGGTTGCGGTCGTCCAGGACTTTAACAGGTTCTATGTACGCCAATACTGGGTATATTGAGAATCGTAGTGTGTTGGGTGTGATGTCAAGACAGAAGTGTCACTCCAGTCATATGAAGTTTATGATCGCGCAGAGATACATAACTGGTTCTCTAAAAAGGTTGCAACTGTCGGGATAATATGACTTGGTCATGATTATCCGATTTTAAAGAGACTAGTTGCTTGTCATCCGATATATATGCTTCGTACGGGGCAGACACTGTACCAGCCCCATGCCTTGCATGTGATCATCCGATACTGGATAGAAATACGCAATACTACGTATACTACGCCTAATATAGATCCTTTATTCCTGTAAGGATATTTCCGGAGAATTGGGTAGGCATGTCGCTTTGCTAGAAGCCAATCTTGTCTTGTAATTCGGTATAAATGAAATACGAGGTACTTACGTGTTCGGATAGTCCGACGACCGAATTTATTGCCAATATATCCGGGGATCTCATGAGTCGTTTCCCAAAGATTCACCGATGACGTATAACTCGCACTTTTAATTAATCTGGGATTAATTGCGGAGATATTTTATCTGGGATAAAATATCATTTAAAGAGAGATAACGATTAATTTGGAATTAATCGGTAAATTAATGTATTCGATATATTAAACGAGATTGGATTTCGACGCGGAATTAAAATTAGATTTTAATTCGGGCGAACGAGTTAATTTAGAATTAATTCGTTAGCGATGTGAATAGTGATTTCACTAGGCGTAATCATTTAATTACGACGCAACAGAAAATTTATTAATTTCGAATTAGCGAACCCGAGCCCAGGATTATTTGCGAGCGCATTCGAATTCAATTGCGGCACGCAAGTCAAATCAAGCGTCAAATCGCAAGTCGCATCTAGCGTCACTTCAAACGTCAAATCACTTGTCACTTTGAGTGATGTGACTTGACAACTTGATTGAGAGATGTGACTTGATGTGTGTGGTTGGCAATTAAAGCTTTAATTGTTTGACTTTTAAAGCCAAAATTTTGGTATATGTTTTGGAAATCAATTACCAAAATTTAATAACACATTTTTCATCTCTCTCACTCTCCTATCTTCTCTCATTTTACACGCCCAATGGGCTGTTCTTCACTGTGAAATTTCTGGGCAAAATCGAGCAGTGAAGGGGAAGCAAGTGCGATTTTATGGCAAAATCGAGAGTGCTAGCACACTCCGGGATCATGCAAATGTGATAGGGAAGTTCACCCATGAGCCGAGAATCAAATGACGAAGCTTAGAGCTTGGTTTCTTGTTGATTGAAGGCCGAACTAGTGAGCAAAATAGTAGCCACTGCCGAGTAGAAAACAGTTAGCAGAATTTATTTTGTTGCTTCGCGCGTCGCTCAACCGATCGATGTGAGTATTCCGCGACTTTCTCGATTGTATTCACTTATGTTTCATGCTTGATTATTGATCTTGGGATGCTTAGAATCTCCAACAATAACATGTTTGTGTGAATACATGGTTGTGATGCATGAATAATATATATCAGATGGATATTAGATGGGTGGGGCAATTTTAGAAATTGTTGTAATAAATTTGGAATTTATTAATTGGACTTACGTGTCCAGCCTTATTACTTCCTTTCTCATTGTATTCTCTTCTCACATATTCCCCTCAATGTAAATGAGGTTTCTTTAGAAGTGTAGTGTAACGGGTAGAAGTAATACATGTGCTAGCGGGAGAGAAGAAAATGAGAGATTTGATTTAGGATCAATGTGTAAAGTATCCATCCGCATATCATTATTATTTTATTATACGCGCTTTATTATGTATTTAGAATGCATGTTTAAGGGTGTATGATGATGAGACCTTAACAAAGATAATAAATGGTTGCCAATTTGCACGCGAAAAACCCTCGCAAAATATTAAGCGTTTTTCCTTCCATTGAGTGATTCTTACTCAAGATCCAAGACTGGCATTGGCTTGTTAGCCAAAGTCAAGGCCTTTGTCCGTCGAGGATGTTTTTGAATCACGAGAGCTTTGTTCCATATCGGTGTCTTGTCCAAGTTGTGGTTTGTTGGCCAAATTCAAGCCCACTTCTTGTCCATCGACATTGATTACGAAGCTTTCCATGGTCAATGGGTCGCGCTTAACTGGGATCACTAAGTTTGTTGTGCCAAATTCAAGGCTTAGTTGATTCAGAGGAAAAAGGTTAGGTAATATATTGGATATATTGGCATATATAAGATATATGTTTCGGACTTGGACGTCCCCCTACTAGATCTAGGCATTGGATTGGATCCAATTGATCTTAGAGATTTACCTAGTTAATTATCATATAATTTGTTGGCCAAAGTCAAGATTGTGTGATATTTAACGGGATCCTAGCCCACTAGGAAACACGGTTTCCTGAGTACTCGACAGAGGGTTAGAGGCTTGCCGAAAAATAGTGGGAGGCAAGAATTGAATTGCAATATTCGTTTAATTACTTGTCATACGCGCTCAAACAAACATCATTTCGTCAAATATATTAAATGTTAGTTGGACTAATATTTAAATTGTTGTTTTAATCAACAGTTGGACTGTATTCAAACAAATTAAAAGTATAGTTGATTAATATAGTTGGACTATGATAATCATTATATTTAAATAGTACCTAAATCCTTGATTAAATAGTTGGACTATTAGAATCAAGATTAAATTGAAAGATTGACATTTAAAACATAATCCTAGGGAAAATGTATTTAAATGGTTTAATTTTCAAATTGGGAATAAAATTTCAGGATGGTCCTGGAAACTAATAAGTTACTTTATTTGATAAAATAACATATTAGGCCTAGGCCCGGAGTTAAGCAAAAAGTAGAGCATGATCTTTGGAAGATTCATGTGATGATAACTTTAGTGCTTAATCCATTAAGTTTGTCGCAGTAGACTCCTTAATTTCTTTGTCAGAACTAAGGGTTAGATCCTTAAAGTATGATAATGAAATTGAAGGATCTTCATAAATCTATACTTAGATCTTAGAAGTACTAAATTGCAATACTAAACTCTTGGAGAGTTAATGACTATTCTCAAGGAGATAAAGTCAAAGTTTGCAATAAGGCAAGTAGCGCAAGGCGCACCTTACTTCGATATTCTAGAAACCCGAGGCTTGGCCAAAGGCTTCTAAAATGTTGAAAAGATCAAAGGCAAAATCATTATAATCTTCTGGGAAGATAAAGGACATAACCCAAAATGTCTGTCTCATTATGGAAAACGGGATCGCGGAAGCGTGACTGCCGTTTGAACAAAGCAGACATGAAGGAATTGAAGAACGGGCAAGGCTCTGACTTCAAATATGTTTGTCATAAATATGTTCACTACTAGTACTAAAATTGGATTTAAATACTTAGTGTGGTACATAAATATATATTGATGTTCAGAATCTGCTATGAGCAGGATACTGACATCTATTGAGATTTATCTGCAAAACGGAAACGAGACGAAAGTCGCTGTTTTAACCGTAGATACCTAAGTTTAGGAACTACCCTTCGGGTGTGTACCTAAATTTGGAAACTGTTATAATGTAACTAGTTTGACTAGAAACATTATCTCCATATCAATGTTTAACCCACTGTGGTTTACCTTTATATTCTAGAACACTAAAGTGTTTTATTTTATAAAGATGATATTGAGATAAACACATTAGATGTGAATAACAGGATTTATATTTTGAATATAAATAAATCTCAGATGAGTAACATGACAAACAAATAGCTCAAAATGATTTGATCAGATGAAATGTTATTGTGGCATTGTTGTCTGAGATACAATTAAAACAAGACTCGTATATCCGTACTTTTGAAGAGTGGGTACTAGGATGGATTTGATTATACTCAAATAAAGTCTATGAATCTAGTTTATTAGGCAAAATGCCTAAAATACTATTTACTTGGTAAAAGTGCAAATGCCACCGATCTGTAAGCCCTAGTTCATAGTGAATCAAGTGGGCCCATGTCTAGCTAGGCTAGATGTGGATATGAATATTTCGTGACCTTTACGGATGTGGCATCTCGTTATGGTTATGTGTTTCTTTTAAAGAACACAAATCGAAAACTTTTATAGTTTCGACACGAAATAGACAAACAGATCAGCTAAGGTATTAAACCGTCACGGTAAGACCGTAATAGAAAATACCTAAGCAATAAGTTTCTAATATACTTGAAATAGTATAGTATTCTTTTAATGAGGACTTCTCCCGGAACACGTCAATCATGACAGTGTGTCCGAACTGAGTAACCGAATTTTGTTGGACATGATAAGGTTAATCATGAGTCGCTCTAAGCTACCATTTCCTTCAATGGATAAGCATTTAACAGTACAAAACTTATTTTCAATAAGGTTCCATAAAATCTGTTTGAAAGATCTCATATTAGATATGAACAGGAAAAAAACCAGGTTTCTCATTCCTGATAATTTGGGAATGCTAGGCATATGTTTGGATGATACCAAACTAAAACCTAAATTGGATAAGTGCCAATTGTAGGTTATCCTATGGATACATAAGTATAGTACTTATACAACTCACAAGAGAACAATTTAATCGTTGCTCACCATGCGGGTTTCCTAAGAGGAATACCGATATGCAGTGGTAAGTGGGAAGATAGTAAAACTCGATGAAAATCGAAGAAATACTATTCTAGGCACCAATTCCTAATGGAACACAAATAGTTCATCAAGGATGGAACTATACCAATAATCTTCGAATACACAAGAACCACGTAAGTCGGAGAGAGTCAGAAAACAACCTCGGGTATGGGTTTCTGATGTCACCTCATAAAGATGTCAATCTTATTGAGGTATACCAACTGCCTACGTATGAGGAAGTGATACAAGGTATCGACTCCCTATTATGACAAAGTGTCATGAATCCGAAATGGATTCCATGTATAACAAATATGTTTGGACACTAGTTGTAGTACCGCAAGGCATTGTGCCTAATGGTACTATATCAGTCTTCAAAGAAGACATACATGGAAGGCAAAAAACCACGTATACAGCTAGGCTTATTGCGAAAAGGTATCGTTATCAACATATGTCGATTACGATGAAACCTTTTACCTGTTGCCATGGTGAATCCATTTGGATAATTCTTGCTAATGCTGCATGTTTCATTTATGAAATATGACAGCTGAACGGGAAAATCGCTTTCCGGAAAAGGAAACCTTTTGGAGGATGTTTACAACATCCTGTCGGTTTTGTCGTACCAAAACTAGCAAACAAGGTGTACAGGATATTCGATCCTTGTTTGGATGGAAGCAATCATTAGGTTCTTGGAATTTTCGTTTTGATGTAATCGTAATAGTTTATGATTTAATTCAAAACGAAATGATTCTTGTGTATATAAGGAGGTTAGTGGGAGCGCACTGACAGTGGCTGTCCTATAAAATAATGATAATATATGTCATTTCTTGGAAATGATATTTCCATAAAACAATCGGTGAAAGCTTGGCTTTCATGAAACACTCTCCGAGAAATCGTACATTGAAAAATGTACGCGACCTGGTGTCTCATACGCTTTGAGCATATGGATTCACAAACAGGCCATTCCAAGTGATAGTCACTGGATTGAAAGTTAAAAGATCTGTTAGTTTCTTAGAGAACTAAGGATGTTATCTTATACTATGGAGAATGAGAACTTGAAGTGACTGGGATCACTGTAGCAAGTTTCCTAACCGATAAAGACGACTATAAGTCGTAAAACGGTACTATAAAGTTTGAATAACGGTACAGTGAGTTGGAAATATTCCAAGCAAGATACTGTTATCGAATAAACAACAAATGTTGGTTATTGCTGCAGTTGAGGCAGCAATAGAAGCCATTTGGGTCGATAATAAATCTAATTAGATTAGATATAGTTCTGTTAGCAGCTGAGCTAGGCTTTAGCACAAGCTAAAGAATTAATGGTCTCATCAACAATCCAAATACATACTTCGATATTCATCTGATTCGTTCGGATCATACATCATGGCGATGTGATGATCGAATAAATCACATCAGATGATATTCATGTAAATCTGCTTACGAAAGCATGACTCAGCAATTTGAGCCAACCGTACATAGTTCGGGTGTCAGACACTCGAGTGACTGGCTATAGGTCAAGTGGGAGATTTTTGGACAATTATGACTCATAGCGTCATCATTTGTACAGATCATGGTGTTGTTGTACTTGTACAAATTAACTATGTGACAAATGAGATTGCACTCTTATCATTTGTGATTAGATCACCATGATGTATAAATGATAGGAGGTCCCTGTGATTTGTTCCTGGATTGAGAATGATATGAGACAGTATCAATCCATGAAGGATAAATCATTAAATATCCCTAGTCAGAGTATTATCGAGATTGTACATCGATAAATACGTAAAAGACTAGTATTACACTTGTGCGTGTTGTGAGGGCACAAACGACATAGTTCTCGTATATTTGGGTATAGGATACTCATGCAAGTGTAATAGGAGGTTGTGGTTTACCGATGGTACGGGAAACAGCTTTGCTCTGGACAGACCCCCTCGGAATTCCATTGGTAGTATGACTATGTGTCTATGGAAGTCCGAAATCAGGGTAGGTGTATTTGGTCTTAACCTGAGACTTGAACCGATAATACTTGCGACAATCAATATACTTTGGTTTTGGTCGTCCAGGGCTTTAACAGGTTCAGTGTACGCCTCTGCTGGGTATATTGAGAATCGTAGTGTGTTGAGTGTGATGTCAAGGCGGAAGTGTCACTCCAGTCATATGGAGATGATGATCGCGTAGGGATACAAAACTGGTTCTCTAAAGGGTTACAACCATCGGGATAATATGACTTGGTCATGATTATCTGATAATAAAGAGACTAGTTGCTCTTCATCTGATATATGCTTCGTACGGGGCAGACACTGTACCAGCCCCAAGCCTTGCATGTGATCATCCGATATTGGATCGAAATAAGTAATACTATGTATACTACGCCTGATATAGATCTTATATTCCTGTAACGATATTTATGGAGAATTGGGTAGGCATGGCGCTTTGTTAGAAGCCAACCTTGTTTTGTAAATCGGTACAAGCGTAGTATTAGGTACTTACGTGTTTGGATAGTCCGACGACCAAATTTACTGCCAACATATCCGGGGATCTCATGGGTCGCTTCCCGAATATTCACCGATGACGTATGACTCGTACTTTAATTAATCTGGGATTAATTTGATGAGAGATAAAACTAATCTGGGATTAATTGCAGAGATATTTTATTTGGGACAAAATATCATAGAAAGAGAGAAAACGATTAATTTGGAATTAAGCGATAAAATAATATATTCGATATATTATACGAAATTGGATTTCGACGCGGAATTAAAATTAGATTTTAATTCGGGCGACGAGTTAATTTAGAATTAATTCGTTAGCGACGTGAATATTTATTTCGCTAGGCATAATCATTTAATTACGTCGCAACGGAAAATTCATTAATTTGGAATTAACGAACCCGAGCCCGAGATTGTTTACGAGCGCATTCGCATTTCGAATTCGAGTGCAGCATGTAAGTCAAATCAAGCGTCAAATCATTAGTCGCATCAAGCGTTAAATCATTAGTCACTTTGAGTGATGTGATAACTTGTCACTTGATTTGATTGATTGATGTGAGTTGATAGAAAGCATTTATTGCTTGACTTTTTTGGAAAAGGAAATTTGTATATGTTTATTTATTTTTGGAAAACAAATACTAATACAATTTTTTGTATTAATAAACACCACTCTCTCTCTTTCTATCATCTCTCTCTATCGGCCATTTGGCCTCTTTTTCTTCTTCACTGGTTCTGGTTTCTGCCGAGAGCCAAGGAAGAAAAGTGAAGCAAAAAGTCGTGATTTTATGGCAAAATCGGGAGTGCTAGCACACTACGAAGTCATGCAAAGGTGATAGGGAAGTCCACCCATGAGCTTGGGATCATTTGACGAAGCTTGGAGCTTGACGAAGGACCAACAATGGCCAAAAGTGGAGCCCAACAGCAGCTCACTGCCGAGCATGACAGAGGGCATAAAATCATTTTTTGTTCGTTTCCTCATCGCTCAATCGATCTATGTGAGTATTCTGCAACTCCCTCGTGGTATTCGAACATGTGTTTTATGCTTTGTATTCGATCCTCGGGGCCGTAGAACTCCAACACATGTATCATGTTTAATTTTATGCCAAAATATTTACTATAATTTAATATTCGATGAATGATTTTAAATACATGTTTTGTATTTATTTTCAGCCATGGTTTCCTTTATAATTTACATACTTGCTAATGATAAATTAACGGGAGAAAACTACGTGAAATGGAAAAGTAATATGAATGTTTTCTTAGTCTGTGAAGACTTTAAGTTTGTCTTGACGGAGGAATATCCTCTAGAGCCGACTAGAAATGTTAGTCAAGTTGTTCGCGATACACACCAAAGATGGGTCGCGACCAATGAGAAAGCCCGCTACTACTTGCTAGTTGGGAAATATGAGGTTCTTATTGTAAAACATGAACCAATGGCTACAACATCTCAGACGATGGACTCATTATAAGGCATGTTCAGACAGCATTCAGAGCGGCGATGTCATGAGGCTTTGTGCTCTATGATGACCTCAAAGACGAAATAATGACATCAATCTGAGAGCATGTCTTGAGGATTGTGACTTACTTCAACATGGATGAAACCCATTGAGATCGTATCGATGAGCGTAGCCACCATGATTATAGAAACTCTTTGGAATAGTTTCCTACTGTTTAAGAGTAATTATGTTATAAACAAGTTGATTTTCACTCTTACACAATAACTAAATGAGCTCACCCATTATGAGTCCATGCTGACAGACCCTCGTAAGCCTAGTGGAGAGGCAAATATTGTCAAGTCTTCCATATCTACAAAGTAGGTGAAGAAGAACATTGGGAAGACTAAGGTTAAATCCAAGAAGAATAAGAAATGTTGTAAGGACGCCAAGCTCAAAGGAAAATGTTTCCACTGCAATAATAATGGGCATTGGAAGAGAAATTGTCTTAATTACCTTGTAGAGCTAGAAAAGAAGAAGGGCACAGGTAAATAGAACTTGTAGTTGAGTCTTTATTAGTGGAGGATGATAAATCCACATGGCTTATAGATTCTGGAGTCACTAACCATGTTTATTCTTTTTTACAGCTATTTGATTCATGAAGAGATATTGCTGAAGGCGAATTCACCATGAGAGTTAGGATATAAGATGTCATTTCAGCAAGAGCAGTGGGATTTGAAAGTTTCAATTGTTTAAATAATTATTATTTAAATTTAGACTATATGTTATTCATTCATGGTTTTCGTAGGAACTTGATTTTTGTCTCTAGACTTTTTGGATGATGGCTTTTCAATTTATTTTAATAATAATTTAGTTATTATTTCTAAAAATAGATTGTAAATATACACAGGAAACTTGGAAAATAACTTATATATGTTAAAGCCATTAACACAAAACTCACTGCTCAACATTGACATATTTAAGGTTGAGAAACCTAGAACTAAACGGCAAAAGATTTCTCATAATTAGACCCGACCGCGATTCGATTCCGGAACTGAACCGACAATTCTGGTTCCTACTGAATGAGGATTCTTGAACCGGTTCCTAGAACCGGTTTCGGAACCGAAATCAAATTACAACTAAGGAATTGATAAAATTTATTTATTATATACATAATTTATTTTATTGATATATAAATTAATAATCTCGTTATATATCAATGACTAAATTATGACCTTTTATAAAATATGACACGAGTGTTAAACATTCATGAACTTGTTTTAGTTAAACGAACACATAAAATAATGATAATCAATAATTTAGTCATTAGGTAATATTCATATAATCACAATACACAATATTAAGTTAAATATTTCTGGAAAAAATCAACAATACCTTGATAAATTAATTTTTTATTAATTAAAGTAGAAATTAATAAATATTAATTCAAATATTATCTTGATTAATTAATAAATTTGTTTGGTTCTGTAGTTTGGTTCTGAGGTTCAGTTCGGCAGTTTGGTTCTTAAGGTTCGGTTTCGGTTCGGTTATAACCTAGGCTCCAATTGGGTTCGAGGTTCAGCTCTTAAATTTTGAAGAAATAAAACTGAACCGATCATTCTGCGATTCTGGTCGGTTCGGAACCGCCAAACCGTTCATCGACTCAGTTATAATTCCGACCCGATACGATTCTGGTTCGGTTAACGGTTCAAAATTGAACCGCGATCAGGGCTACTCATGATGACGTATATATGTGGCATCTTAAACTTGGCATATTAACTTTGGCAGGATAGACAAATTAGTGAAGAGCAGATCTTTAAGTCAGTTAAAGGTCAACATTTTACCAGTCTTCGAGTCTTGTCTAGAAGGCAAAATAACCAAGATATCTTTTATTTGAAAATGGCTAAGAGCTAATCAACCACTCGAGCTCATACATTCGGATGTCTGCAGATCAATAAATGTAAAATCAAGAGGTGGTTATGAATACTTCGTCATATTTATTGACAACTATTCCAAATATAAGTATGTTTACCTAATGTAGCACAAATCATATATTTTTAAGTTCAAAGAGTATCGTGAGATTGAGAACCAATTATGTAAGAATATTAAAATTATGCTATTAGATCATGGAGGTAAATACCTCGATAATGAATTTGATGAATTCTTGGTTGAGCATATGATAATATCCCAACTCACGACACCTGGAACACCACAGTAGAATGATGTTGCATAAGGAGAAATCAAACTATACTAGACATGATGAGATCGATATTTAGTTATTGTTCATTACCTAGTTCATTCTGGGGATATGTATTACAGACAACAATGTATATCCTTTTTGTAGTTCCATCTAAGTTTGTTCCTAAGACACTCTTAGAGTTGTAGAGCAGTCACAAAGCTAGTTTGCGATATTTCCGCATATGGGTGTGGCCAATACATGTGTTGAAGAACAAGACTATAAAATTGGAACCGCGTTCACAAGTGTGCCTATTTGTAGGTTATCCTAAAGAGATTATGGTTGGATTCTTCTATAATCTTGAAGACAATAAAATGTTTATATCGACAAATGCCACGTTTCTCGAGGATAACTATATGAGAGAATTTAAACCTCGCAGTAGAGTGGTACTCGAGGAATTACTGTTGGTTCAACTAGTATATTGTCAACAGCAGTCGTTGACAATAATGTAGTACTTTTGACATCTGAGCGTCAGATGCAAGTATATTATGATAATCTACCACCTAGACACAGAAGGACGATTGCACGACAACCTAATCGCTAATTAGGCATTAGATAGGAATAAATTGTCGCCTCTAATGATGGTGTAAATGATCCATTAACCTATTATAGTGTAATGGATGATCCTGATAAAGAGGAATGATTCAAAGCCATGAATCTCAAGATATAATCAATGTACCACAACTCAATGTGGGAACTTGTAGACCAACCTAATGGGGTAAAACCTATAGGTTGCAAGTGGATTTACAAGAGGAATAGAGGAATAGATGGGAAGGTTCAAACCTTCAAAGTTAGGCTGGTGGTCAATGGCTATATCCAGAAATGGGAAGTCAACTATGAGGAGACTTTCTCGCCAGTAGCCATGCTCTAATCTATTTGCACATTTCTATCCATTGTAGCATATTTTGGTAAATAGATGTCAAGACAGTATTCTTGAATAGTAATCTTGATGAGAGCATCTATATGATGCAACCGAATGGATTCATTATCCCAGGTCTAGAGTAAAATGTTTGCAAGCAGTAAATATCCATTTATTGACTGAAGCAGACATCTCAATCTTGGAACATAAGATTTGATACGACAATCAAGTCTTATGACTTTAAGCACAACGTCGATGAGCCTTATGTTTACAAGCGTATCATTGACAAAAAGGTGATTTTTCTTGTATTGTATATAGATAATATTTTATTTATTGGGAATGATATAAAAGTATTGTCGGATGTAAAATGCTCGCTAGATAACCAATTCCAAATGAAAGAATTGAGATAAGAAAGTTATGTACTTGAGATCTAGATCATTGAAGATCGCAAGAGATTACTGTTAGCTATGTCTCAGACATCTTATATCGATAATATTCTTGTGCAATTCAGGATGTAGAATTCCAAGAAAGGCAATTTTTCTTTTCGACATAGAATTCATTTGTCGAAGAAATAGTCTCTTAAGACACCTTAAGTAGTTGATGAGTTGAGACGTATCTCATATGTCTCTGCAGTTGGTATTCTCATGTGTGTTATATTATGTACAACATTAGACATCTGCTATGTAGTGGGAGTGGTCAATAGCTTTCAGTCTAACCCATATTAGATCATTAGGTGGCTGTAAAACATATTCTCAAGTATCTTATGAGAACGATAAACTATATGCTTGTATATTTTGGAGATGATATGATCCTCAAAGGATATAATGATTATGATTTTCATTCAGAAGTAAATTCTAAGAGATCTACATCTGAATTAGTATTCATCATAAGTGGTAGAGCTATTATATGGATGAGCATAAATGAATCTTGTATTGTTGATTGCACCATTGATGAGTGGTAATTATATCATTATTTCCCACTCATTTGACCTAATATTTTGTATAGTTTCTTGAGTTTTGTGAATATTTTGATGTGTTTTGTGTTATTTTGTAGAAAAATAAACTTTCAGGACACTCAGGAGGTGATTTGGGCCAAAACAGTGAAAATTGGATGAAAATGGCAAAATGATCATTGTGCGTTGGGTCACCAAGTCAGAATCTAAGAAATTTGACTTTGCTAACGTGCGTCGTTCCACGTGTCATTATCTTACGGTGCCGACAGTTGCCATCGCCACGTGTCTCCACGTGTCACTCCATCTGTTAGCCACGTCATCGTCCACATCACTGGTTGACCGAGTCAAAGTACCATGTCATTGCCACGTCATCATCAGCCAATCACAGCGTGCCACGTGTCACAATTCTATGGTGCCGACAGTCCCTTTCGCCACGTGTGCCATATCAGCACCACGTCAGCATTAATTATTGATAAACTTATCCGCAATTGACAAGTGACAGATAAGAATCTGAGCCGACCAATCAGAAGCCGCCACGTGTCACAATAATTGAGATTCCAACCACCTTGCAACGTGTCACCTTATCACCTTATCCAGAATCTGAGACGACGAACCAAAGCGTGCCACGTCGAAAATCACCGGCGTCGTGACGCGAGCTTGGCGTCACGACGCTGACCCCCTATCCGCGCCTATAAATTCAGCTCGATTTCAGAATTCAAATCATGTCTTCCTTGAGTTTTGTAAGGACTTTAAGGATTGCATCTTGTGTGTTTAAGTTTTTGTAATTTTAATTTAGCATTTTTACTTTTAGTATTTTTAATTATGCACTTTCACTTTTTGTAATAAAGTTTTATTTTATTTTATTTTTCTTTTTTTATGTTAAGTTGTTAATTTACCGCTGGGGTAAAAGGTGAAACATTTAATATAATTATCTAGGTAAATCTCACTTAATTATAATTTATAAATCATAATTTAACCGGATTAATTAATGGCAGACTTTATTACCGCCTATATGGTCGGTCTAAATATAAATTAATTTACCGCCTATATGCCTGGTCTTTATGTGACAGATAATTACCGACTATATGGCTGGTGTAATTGGACTAAATGGATTACCGCCTATATGGCTGGTTTGAAATGTTTAATATTATTAATTCCTGAGAAAACAGAACATAAAATAATTTATATATTATAATAAGTGAGATTCCTAGTTAAGAAATATTAAATGTGAATCCTCTAACCCCCATCATTTTATTTTATTCTAGGGAAGTGATGAAACACAATATTACTAGGCTTAATAATTGATTTAATAATTATTGGGTAATTCTTTAGTTTGTTTACTGAGTCTTAAGCTTAATGTTTCTTGTTGTCTGATCACCAATAAGATTGATGTGGTAAACTTAAAATGAACTAGACATAGGGATTTTAGGTTTCAGCCTTAGATTCAATAGCCCACGATCTTCCTTGAGGATAGATAACCATTTAATAGATTTCCTTACAGGATAGACATATACCTGTCGGGCGGGGGTAGCCATAATCGGAACTTAATCTTAATGAATCCAGGTAATTTGGTTGACATAGACATATGGTTCAATTGGATTATACTAGGTATTTGCGTCTGACCATCGATAGAGGCTTTTGCATATTTTCGTGTTCCAGGTTAGCAAACTGATTTATTACACATAAATAAGAGAATCATTCATCTTTATATTAATATTGTGTGGAGTCACGACCCTAGATCTTTGAGTCTTTTCTTTTATTTTCCTTAGTATTTTGTTTTGAGTCTGTTTTTATTTTAATTAGCAAATCCACATTCAACCAACCAAAAGCAATCAATTCCCTTCTCCCTATAATTAGATACTTGTAAATAAATAGTATCAATAATTAATAACAACAGTAGGAATTAAGTCCTCGTGGAATCGATATTTTTATACTACCTGAACGATACATGCGCTTGCGTTATACGTGTGTGTTTACGCCGGTTAAGTTTTTGGCGCCGTTGCCGGTGACTTATTTTTCTTGAGTTATTAATTTTGAAGCTATCTAATTTACTTGTATCTAATTTTCTTTATTTTTATCTGTAATTTTTTTTTCAGATGATTGAAAAAATGGAACATTTTGAAAGATTTCGATCTTTACTAGAAGAAGATACACCCCAAATCTTGGAGCAACAGTCCGATTTTTTGAGGCCTGTTGTCCAGCCCAACAACTATCACTGGATGTCAGAATCAAGCAATACTACATTTGCTCATCAGAACGAAATGGGGAGATGTGTATTTTGTGATGGTAATCACTCGAGCGATCAATGCATATACTTTTCAGATTGACAGAATTATCAGAATCATTCAAGGTACGAAGAACCATCACATTTTCCATCTTATCCACCATCTACCTACGATCTTCATCAACAATCAGAACCATCAGAAGAAGATCAGATGATTGACATGCTCAAAGATTGGTTCAAGAAACGAGACGAAGAGTTGGATACGATGCTTGAAACATACCAGAATCAACTCGAAAGTATTCAGAGACAATCAGAATTCATTCAGAGTTTGACAGATCAGACGAGACAATTAACAGAAAACCAGAGCCACATAACGCAGTATCAGGAACCAGAGGTATCAGTTCAGAAATCCGAACTGACAAAATATCGATTTGATTTTTATTATTCTGACTCTGACGAAGATGAAGCTGAGTTGTTTGTACCAACTGCACCAAAAACAATTGAGGATGGAACTCTGTATCCTCAAAATGAAGATCTTGGAGCATGCTTTACCATGATGTTTGTGTTGGTTTCTATTAAGGTCTCAAGATCAATAATAAGCATGAATCAAATGCGAATACAAATCGAAGAAGTTGCGGAATACTCACATCGATCGGTTGAGCGACGCAGAGGCGAACAAAACTTCAAAATTCTGCTCCTCACTGGTTCGGCAGTGAGCTGTGAGTGCTCACTGGTTTGGCCTCCATTTTGGTCATTCGTCAAGCTCCAAGCTTCGTCGAATGGTTCCCGGCTAATGGGTGGACTTCCCTATCACCTTCGCATGTCTCATAAGTGTGCTAGCACTTGAGATTTTGCCACAAAATCCCACTCTAGCTTCCCTCACTTCTCGGCATTTTGGAGAAAAACAGTGAGCTTTTTGCCCCTTGGGCGTGAAGAGTAGAGAGAAAGAGAGAAGATAGAGTTATTTTTGTTGGTTCCAAATTTGTGTATTAAAAAAACACATTTGAATTTCAAATGCATTTGCCATGAATTTGGATTTCATAAAGTCAAGCCATAAATTGCTCCAACCACCAACATCACTCAATCACATCAATCACAAGTTGTCAAGTCACATCACTCAAAGTGACAAGTGATTTGACGCTTGATGTAACTAATGATTTGACGTTTGATTTGACTTGTGTGCCGTACTCGAATTCAAAATGCGAATGCGCTCTTAAATAATCTCGGGCTCGGGTTCGCTAATTCCAAATTAACGAATTTTCCGTTGCGTCGTAATTAAATGATTACGCCTAGCAAAATCACTATTCACGTCGCTAACGAATTAATTCTAAATTAATTCGTTCGCCCGAATTAAAATCTAATTTTAATTTCGCATCGAAATCTAATTTCATTTAATATATCAAATATATTAATTAATCGATTAATTCCAAATTAATCGTTATCTCTCTTTAATTGATATTTTATCCCAGATAAAATATCTCCGCTATTAATCCAAGATTAATTTTCTCTCTCTTCTAATTAATCCCATATTAATTTAGAGTGCGAGTCATACGTCATCGGTGAATCTTTGAGAAGCGACCCATGAGATCCCCGGATATGTTGGCAGTAAATTCGGTACTCGGACTATCCGAACACGTAAGTACCTCGTACTACGTTTATACCGATTTACAAGACAAGGTTGGCCTCTAGTAAAGCTCCATGCCTACCCAATTCTCCGGAAACATCCTTACAGGAATAAAGGATCTGTATCGGGCGTAGTATTCGTAGTATTGCGTATTTCTGTCCAGTATCGGATGATCACGTGCTAGGCCTGGGGCTGGAAGCCTGGAATTGTGTCTGCCCCGTACGAAGCACATGTCGGATGTCTGGTGACTAGTCTCTATAATCGGATAAACATGACCTTG
This sequence comes from Zanthoxylum bungeanum, assembly GCA_019454045.1. NCBI lineage: Eukaryota > Viridiplantae > Streptophyta > Magnoliopsida > Sapindales > Rutaceae > Zanthoxylum > Zanthoxylum bungeanum. The sequence continues at coordinate 100,864 of SKCR01037564.1, forward strand.
TCATTTTATCCCGATAGCTGCAGCGTTTAAGAGAACCAGTCACGTATCCTACGTGACCATCATCTCCATATGACTGGAGTGACACTTCCGTATTGACATCACACCCAACACACTACGATTCTCAATATACCCAGCATTGGCGTACACAGAACCTGTTAAAGCCCTGGACGACCGTAACCAAAGTATATTGATTGTCGCAAGTATTAGCGGTGCAAGTCTCAGGTTAAGACCAAATACACCTACCCTGATTTCGGACTTCCATAGACACATAGTCATACTACCAATGGAATTCCGATGGGGTCTAACCAGAGCGAAGCTGTTTCCCATACCATCGGTAAAACACAACCTCCTATTACACTTGCATGAGTATCATATACCCAAATATATGAGAACTATGCCATTGTGCCCTCACAACGCGCACAAGTGTAATACTAGTCTTTTACGTATTTATCGATGTCCAATCTCGATAATACTCTCACTATGGATATTTAATGATTTATCCTTCGTGGACTGATACTGTCTCATATCATTCTCCGTCCAGGAATAAATCATAGGGACGTCCTATCATTTATATATCTAGGTGATCTAATCACAAATGATAAGAGTGCAATCTCCTTTGTCACATAGTTAATTTGTACAACAACACCATGATCTGTACAAATAGTGACGCTATGGGTCATAATTGTCCAACAGTTTGATGAAGATCTACTTGAACCATCCATTCCAGTCGTATCAGAGGATGAAGACCTAATGTCAGAAACATCTTTACATCCTCAGGCAGATACTTATGGAGCATGCATTTCACAGATGACATATGAAGAACTGAACGAGGAAATTTTAAAATTCATCTGTGAAGAAAAGGTGGAGCAAGGAGCAGAGCAAATGGAGGAGCAGAGCAAATGGAGGAGCAAATGTCTGAACTTATTAAAGATCTAGAACATTCAGGAGAAGCATCACTGTTTTGGGGAGTACAGATCAGAAATATCGCCCAGAAGCTTGACAGAATGGAACTTCCATTCAAAGTCAAGCACCATACGAGACCTCCTGATTTTCTTTCTTTCTTTTCAGGAACCACTGGAGCAACAAAGGTTAAAAAGGTGGCACAAGCACTAAATATGACAAAATTATTTTTGCCACTTTACTGTTGGAAGAGACCCTTCAAAAGCAATGCTCACGGGATTGTCTTTAATCGGACGTCCAAAATGACATTGAAACCTCCTTAACAGATGGATTTCAATCACGTTTGGCTGAAGAAGAAAAATTTAGCGCTAGCAGGGAGGCAACCCATGCACTTTGTTGTAATTTCTATTTTTATATTTTGTGTATACATGTTGTAGATTTTTTAATTTTGTGTGTTATTTTTGTAGGGAAAAGCTCAACCAAAGCATAAGACAGAAGGAATGGTGTTAATTTTGAATGTTCTTGAAAAGCTACAAATTTCATATCATTCCTATCTTCTCTTGTGTTTTGGTTAAGTATTCTCAATTTCAACACTTGTGTGTTTGATACATAGACCTAGGGTTCAAAGGTTCTTATTATTATGAGTGAAACCTAAACCTAAGTACCAAGGTTCAAAAATTCGGTATGCGATGCGAGGCGATTTTCCTTTTGAGGGGAGGCGGAAAACCTTGAGGCAATCGAGGCAGAAGCCTCAACCCAAACATAGAAAAAAATTAAAATATAAAATAAACGTATAAAATTTTGTGATTATTTTTACAATCATGTAATGGTTGATGAAGGAATAAATTGTTTAAATTTTAGAGGATATTACTTCATTAACAAGATGTCGTAAAAGATATAAGCTTGATTACTAGTAGAGTTTCTTCAGGTTTTTCATAATCAATTGAATTATTTCAATTATATTAAATTATAAAAAATAATAATTTTATTTAAGAGGTCAATAATTTTTTATATTTTATGGAGTATTCATAACATCCATCTCCCAGAAATGATACCGGTAAGAAATAGGCCGATATATCCCCCTGAGTCTATGACTATACTCATCATTATTAAACCATCTAAAATGCAAAACCATGCATAGGGGCTATAGCCCAATTCCACAACATAAAATGCTTTTATTGCTCATAATAGTGTACTTGAATACACTTCTCTTTACAATTCTATAATAGACACTATTAACACATTATAATAACTTATACAACACTAATATATGCAACTTTACTTTGACACTAACTATGATGAACCTCTGAACTTGACCCGGTGGACTCAAACACCCTAGTGACTGCCATCAGTATCCACTCACTCGAGCTCGTCCTTCGGGTATACTTGCAAAATAGAAACACTGGGAGTAGGGGGTTAGATCGTTTGAACGACCTAGTAAGTGGACAGTTAAAACGGAAACTGAAATACTTATGAAAAAATCATTTTTTTTTGAATTTGAAATCATCTGAATAAACACAATCTTTTCTTAAAACTCTTTCGTATTTGAAAACCGATCTCTTTCTGTGAAACTTTCTGGAAACCTTTCTTTCTGTAAAACTCTGATATATTCTAGAAAACTGAATTCGTTTTAAAAATCTTCATAAAATTATCCTTTCATAAAACCTTCATTTCTGAAAATCTCATCTGAAATATCTGAAAATCTGTAGAAAATCTGACGCATGTGGGTGTTACGTCTCGCCGCCCCCCCATACGCCTAAACTAATGGTCTTGGGGCATTATGTCTCGCCGTCCCCCAAGCCACTGAACTAGAGCTAGGTGTGTAAATTCATGTCATTGTGGCATTACGTCTCGCTGTCCCCTAATGCATGAAACCATCATGTCCCTAAATCTAGGGTCTAGGGGCATCTGTCATCCCTAGACCTGAACTAGGATCTAGGGGCGTTACGTCTCGACGTCCCCCTAGTCCTGATCTATATGTGCACATTTTCTATATTCGTCAATTCCAGTAAGTCACATCTGAGGTGGGTTTTTCCCCTATGCCTCCAAAAATCATAGAAATCATGCTTCCAAAATCAAAACATTCTAAAACATTCTCAAAAATCAAATAACTATAAATAAACTCGGCTAACGCCCTATGCGCTTAAAAAGTAAGTCTCAATTTAAACCAGAAAGTAAATATCAGGTTGAAAAGAAAGTATCCACTTAATGATTTTAGGATCGAGCTGATACTACTTCGCATCGTCAAAGAAAATTGCGGTTCCTGCCGACAATCTATAATCGATAAACTTGGTTAGAATATAAATCGTGGAATATGCTTTGGAACTTTTATCACTAGATGACTTATTATGTTTGTGACACGATGTAATGTGTGTAGATACGTTGATATGAAATCCTTAGAGTAGCCCCTAACATCTTAGGATGAAATTGAAATGGTTAAATCTGATTCTGAGAAAATGCCACGGGTCGCGATGCCAAACGTTGCGTGTCGCGACTCCCACTGGTTCAGACCTGAGGCAGAGAGCCTCTGACTGTTGCGCGTCGCGACACTGAGTGTTCCGCATCATGACTCCCACCTGATCAGACCCGAGATAAAGCCTCTGCTTGTTACGCGTCGCGACGCCCACATGATCGGACTCGAAACAGAGGGCATCTTCAATCACGGCGTCGCGAAGCTACCTTATATGCGTCGCGACACTAGCCTGATTACAGTCCAACCTTCAACTCTTCCACTGCCAAATTCCAAAATGTATATCAACACCCCCACTTCATAACCTTCACACAAAATACTTTTTTCAATTTCAACACTCATACATGTTATATCAACATACCATCATCAAAATAAACCTCTAACCTCATATACCTTAGTTTAGCTTAATATTTATGATTTACATGAATTTGGACATTTCTCAATACAATTAGTTTCCTACTCATTATCCACCTAAATGCAATCGCTAGTATGCCAATAACACTAATATAACATCATTTCTTTAAAACTCCATAATTCAAGTTTCTGGGTCAAAATTGCCTTACCTCAACTCTCTTGATTTCCTCCACCAATCAAGTCTTTTAAGCTTGCTATTCCTCTTCTTAGATTGTTGTAAGTTGGTTTGCATCCACTTCTTCTTTAAATTTGGTAGAAATGGTTTCCCCTCTCTTCCTCCCTTCCTTCTTGCCCACTACATTTCTTCTTTTCTTCTCGTTTTTTTGAGATGCATGAATTATATAGTGTCCCTTATTTATACAAGGGGCTGATTGTTTAATGATTAAATAATAAAAATATCAAATATTTTGAGAATTCTCTAAATTAGTCCTCAAATACTATTAATCTAAATTTTTGAGCTAGTTTTTTGACCTATTTTTTATTCGAATTTGAAAACATATTTTCCGCGGAAATTGTAGGTCTCGGTCTTACCTTTCCGATAATATAAAATTCACAAAAATCGGAGATCGTATGGAAAAATTGTGGTCCAAATACTAAGGACTGTTCAGAGTGGTACAGAAAATGATTACCGTATCAGATCTGCAAAGAAATCATCGAATGTTCAAAAAAAAAAATCCACGAACGCATACACATTTGAATACTATTTATATCATGGATCATGCCATCTTAGACATAGTGGTCGTCATAATTACCAGGTGTTACAGTATTGAACTTTATTTCAAATTGATTTGAATAATAAATTTATTGGTTTAAAGTTTTATTAATAAATAAATTAATTAAAGTAAGAATTTATTTTACACAAAATAAGCGGCCCAAAAACAACTTACTGGAACCTTCAGATTTAATGGGGGCCCAAAAAAAAGAACAGAAAAAATAGAATAGAAACGAAACAAAATAATTGAAGAACAACACATTTGTCCAAAACAAAACTGAATCAGGGATGAAATAAATAAAAATGAAAACGCGAGGTCAAATACTAAAACTAACCTTGAAGAAGAATATAAATATGGAATTGGTGAAGATAAGCTTCATAGACGTGGTTGAGTTGATAATTGATAATTTAGATGAAGAATTTAAAGTGGAATTGATGATTTAGGATTAGGGTTTCAATGATTTAGATGAAGAAATTACGGGTTGAATCAGGGTATCTGAGTCTACCCGCCTCACAAAGCCCCGATTAGAGGCGAAGTGAGGCGGTTTGCCTCACGTGGCCGAAACAGCTCACCTCAAAAAGCGAGGTGAGGTGGCTGAGACGCTCCTCCAGGCATCGCCTCAGTTCACTTTTTGGAACGATGTTGGGAACTTAAATCCCACAAACTACATCCTTTGGACGGGCATCCATCAAAATTGTAGTATTACATATAATAGACCTATACTTGTGTGGATAGCATTAGACATCACATAATTTTGTGACTTTCTAATTGGTTCTTGATGATGAAGTTACAATTTATAACTTATTCACTATACTATTTATTTATTTATTTTCTGCTCTCTTTATTTTATATTATAATCGTACAGTCATGCCATATGATGATCCCGTGGGTTTGGGAATGAGTGAAGAACGATATTCATTCATCGAATATTTTTCCCAGCGCACTTCTCTTTAATTCCCAACAAGTTTTTCCCGGCTCGACTCGGCTTGAGCATTTATATGAGCTCGAGCTCGGCTTGAGCTTTATATATTTTGTTCGAACTCAACTCATTAAGAAACTCGAATTCAATTACAAAATGATTTGGCTCGGCTCAATCTCAATTAATTTTAAAAAAAATCCAGTTTTTATTTTTTATTTACTTCATCAAATTTTAATTAATTTTTTAAGTGTATCGAATATTTTAATGAGTGTGTAGTGAACAAAAAGATAGATAATTTAAATGTTTTAAGTGAGATTTTCTTAGTATATTAAAGAGAATAGAAAATAAAAGTAAAAATTTTAAATTTACCATATAAATATACAAAAATAATAGGGTGTTCAGAGAAATTTTAGATTGCAAACTGCAAATAGCTTTAACCATTGTCTGCTTAGATGTAACGGAATGGAATGAGGTATAAAAAAAAGAACACATCATCGGTGTTGGTAATGGAATGCAACTTAAAAATAATAATAATACATGTGAAGATGAAAATAGCCCTTATAAAATATTCGTCTTTTTTTTTTTATTTTAAAATGATATAATTGTCTTTAAAATTTATTTAGTAACATTCTTTTTTCCATTCGATTCAATCCCATTATTTCATTTTGTTACATTTCATTATAAATCATTCTCTTTCATCAATCTAAACATAACCTAAATTATTTAATGACACAAAATAAATGATAAATTTCATTATTAGTAAAAGTATTTATCATTCCATTCTAACAATATAATATGAGATTAGGGATTGCTAATTAAAATCTGAGCAGAGATGAGGTCTATGGGTCTGATACAAAGGGTCCAATACAGTTATTGGCATTCTAGTATTATTATAGGTAAAAATTCATTTGTCAAAAGAGACTCGCACGGGAGCCGTGGAAGCTCGATAATTTAGGATTAAGTACGAGTTTTTGCCATTCCTAATTGGATATTATGGATATCCAATACTATCCGACCAAAAAAAACTACTTTCGAAGTTTAATGGATATTAGATAGGTTTCAATTTTAAAATCAGGTATCCAAAAATGGATTGTGTAATTTTTTGTATTTCAGATATCAGATATTTGATATCCTAACAAAAAATATTATATAAATAAAGAAATATAATATTAAGGGAAATTATTATCCATCCATCCAAAATTAAGTTAAAATATGTAAAAACTCATCGTTTAAAAAAAAAAAAACATCATTTGTTCACCACAAGTTATGAAAATTTAATATTTGACACCCAACAGCTAATAACTGCGAACATTTTACATCCAAAAATTAGTTATGAAAATGATATTTTATATTTTATATCCAAAAACTAGTTATGAAAATGACATTTTATATCCAAAAAATAGTAATTTGTATGTAAAATATATCTTTTTTTATAATTTGGGATGAACATATGATTATTTAAAAACGAAGAGTTTTTCAGACTTTAACAATTCTTTAGGTAGTAGATGATAATTTCCCTAATAATAATTATAATAATAACAAAATAATTTTAAATTTTCAGAAATCTAATAATCATATTTCTAATTTATTTTATTTTTTTATTATTTCGGACAAGAATATCCAAAAATTGAAACTGTTTCGAATACAAATATCAATCATAAAATTTTTCAATTATAAATAAATATCGGATATTAAATGACAATTTTACATTGGATTCCAATTATAGTCATTTAATCGGATATTCCGACAATCACTCGTACTTTAGGCTGAACGGAACTTCAAACTCATTACTAATTTTCATTTTTTTTTCGATTATTATAATATTAATTTGTTCAGTTTGTCGTTAAGCGCAGGCCACGCACACAACACAAGCTGCACCATCACTTACAACCTCATCTTTACCAAATATCCAGCTTCAGCAACTCTTGGTCTGAAAAAAAAATGCTCCCATTTCTCTTCTCTCAGCTTTATGGTAAGTTATCACATCTCTCTTTTCTATAAATTTAACAATTCTCTCCATTTTATTCCGTGAATTTACTTATCTTTTGAGAAATTTACTTGAAACCCTTATAGGATAGCCATGGATACTTTACTTAAAACCCATAACAAGCTTGAATTCTTGCCCCCACTTCATGGGGTTTTCGATAAATCCAATAGTTTAAGCTCTTTGAAGATTCAGAACCAGGAGCTTAGGTTTGGTCACAAGAAGTCTCATCAAAAGAGGAAAATGAATTGTTTTGTTAAGGCCAGTAGTAGTGCTCTTTTGGAGCTAGTTCCTGAAACCAAGAAGGAAAATCTTGAATTTGAGCTTCCCATGTATGACCCATCAAAGAGTTTTGTTGTAGACCTAGCAGTTGTAGGTGGTGGCCCAGCTGGGCTTGCTGTTGCTCAGCAAGTTTCTGAGGCAGGGCTTTCGGTTTGCTCGATTGATCCGTCTCCCAGATTGATTTGGCCTAATAATTATGGCGTTTGGGTGGATGAATTTGAGGCCATGGATTTGCTTGATTGCCTTGATACTACTTGGTCTGGTGCTGTTGTGTACATTGATGATGGTTTGAAGAAGGATCTTGATAGACCTTACGGGAGAGTTAATAGGAAGCAGCTGAAGTCGAAAATGCTGCAAAAATGTATAACCAATGGTGTTAAGTTTCACCAAGCTAAAGTCATCAAGGTTATTCACGAAGAGTCCAAATCTTTGTTGATTTGCAATGATGGAGTTACAATTCAGGCTGCCGTGGTTCTTGATGCTACGGGGTTTTCTAGGTGCCTTGTTCAGTATGATAAACCCTATAATCCTGGTTACCAAGTGGCATATGGAATTTTAGCTGAGGTAGAAGAGCACCCGTTTGATTTAGACAAGATGGTTTTCATGGACTGGAGAGATTCGCATCTCAAAAACAATTTGGAGCTCAAGGAGGCAAATAGCAGAATTCCCACTTTTCTTTATGCCATGCCCTTTTCATCGAACAGAATATTTCTCGAAGAAACTTCACTAGTGGCACGGCCTGGAGTGCCTATGAAAGATATACAGGAAAGAATGGTGGCTAGATTAAAGCACTTAGGCATCAAGGTTAAAAGCATTGAAGAGGATGAGCATTGTGTCATTCCAATGGGTGGTCCACTTCCAGTGCTTCCTCAAAGAGTTGTTGGAATAGGTGGCACTGCGGGGATGGTGCATCCTTCAACTGGTTATATGGTGGCAAGGACTTTAGCTGCAGCTCCTATTGTCGCAAATGCCATAGTTCGATGCCTTGGTTCTGATAGAAGCCTTTCAGGACACAAATTGTCTGCTGAAGTTTGGAAAGATTTGTGGCCCATAGAAAGGAGGAGACAAAGGGAATTCTTCTGTTTTGGTATGGATATCCTGCTTAAACTTGACTTACCTGCCACTAGAAGGTTTTTTGATGCATTCTTTGATCTGGAACCTCGTTATTGGCACGGTTTCCTCTCATCGAGACTGTATCTCCCGGAGCTTTTAGTTTTTGGCCTTTCATTGTTTGTTCATGCCTCTAATACTTCTAGGATAGAGATTATGGCAAAGGGCACTCTTCCTTTGCTTAACATGATCAACAACTTGGTACAGGATAAAGATTAAGGCGACCACTCTATTCATTCTATGCTTAATTAATATGTTAATGCATTCGCGTTTTATAGTTTACTTACTCTTGTACTAATTGTTTATAAAACACTTTGAATTAGTTGGGATGTTTATAAATTATTGCATGATCAAAGCTCGTGATAAACCTTCTTTCGGATAGAAGAGTTTCAGATTGGTTGGTTAGGTCATTCACCCACACAAATACTTGTTTGTATTAAATTTTGTTGATGCCTTGCATTGTTTACAAGTTTGATTCTGCTACTGCCTTGTATTTTCAACATTTCAGCTGCTGCTTTTTTTTTTACCCTCAAAATTTTAAGTTTATTTTACAGACGTTATTAGGGAAATTGAAGCCCAACTACCCCACATTTTAATTCTTTTTTCCATCCCTGCTTGACTTCTCTATTCATTCGGTCAATAAGGCATTCAGAGGAGAAAGATAAGATATTAGATCCAACAGCTAATAGAAATTGACAGAGCCTTGAAACAGAATTTCTATCATTGAAAATCGGTTTCTTACTCGTGCAAAGGCACTTTTTCTCTGCAATTTGGACAACTTATAACGATGTTTGTCCCGCATCAGCATGCAAGTCGATAAAACCTAAAGACAAGATGCGAAGATACGAGCTTGAAGTGACTTAAAGAGAATGGACTTTGTCTTGACGACGAGTCTCACATCGAAACAGGATCCGTAAAAACCCAAGCTGCTATTGAAGCGCCATCTACAAATGGATAACATTTTGATCGTTGTGTAGACGGATTTTTGAAAATAACGGATCAATACCGACCCCCCACGGGGGGGTCGGTATTGATCCGTTATTTAGTCGATTTCTTTAGTAGTTTTTTATTTACATATTTTTGTATTTTTATTTTAAGTATTTTTATGCTTTTCTTTCTTTTCTTGGTTTTAAAAATACAAACTTTAGTCTCATTAAATTTTTTCCATTAATTTTGAATCGTTTTCATCCGATTAATGTTAAATAATTTAAATACTCCAAAAATTATCTAAAGATTTTAAAAGTTTATTTCTAAAATTTGATGAAAAGTAACTCAATTAATAAAAAAAAATTAACAGCATGAACTAAAGCTACTATTTTTTTAAAATTGCTTGGATTTAAATTTGTATTTCTAAAACTGTAAAAATTAAAATATCATTATGATAATCTCTAAGGTAGTTGAGTGTTATTTTTCTGGGGATTGGTTGAAGGATTATTATATTAAATGGGCTTTTATTGAAGTTGGAGACTTATGAGGTGTATTCAATTGAGATTTTAAAAGACTATTTTGAGTTAAATAAGTCTTGTGGTATTCAATTAAGATTTTTAAATAATCCAAAAAGTCTTGTGGTATTTCATTAAGACTATTAGGATTTTTTTTAAAGAGGGTGTCCAAATCTAGTGATATTCAATCAAGACTTTAAACAAGTAATAAAAAGTCTTATGGTTTCGAAAAACTTACTTATTTTGAAGGATTTCTTTATATGCGTAATTGTGTGAAACTTTTTAGTGAAAAGTATAAATATCAAACCCTAAAACAATCTCACCCTAACCCATGAGACTTTTGACGTGAGATTTTTTTTTTGTCTGCTAGAGAAGAGAAAAAGAACAGACTTGTGAGTTCTTCGTGAACAAGGTATTTATGAATTCTAATAACTTCTGGTTTGATTTTTATGCGTGTAATTCTAAACTATAAACATTATAATTGTGCATGTTCTTGTTTGATTAATTTTTACACTATAATTGCGCTTGTTCTTGGTTAATTTACACTTTAATGAATAATGAATTGTAATACGTCTGGTTTGAATAATGAATTTGAGTGAAGGCCAGGCAACAATTGTAATACGTTTTTCTGACAAAAAGAATGAAGTTTTGGAACAGAATGCATTCTATTTATTTGTTTCATATATTATTGTTTTACCAAGAGAAGTTTCTGAAGTTCTTTTTGTAAAAATGGTTTGCCAAGAAATTTCAAGGGTTTGAAAGAAATTATAAAATTATTGGATTGTCTTGTTTTCATGTTTTGAAAAATTCTTCTTAACATAAGCGTATATATCTCCATAACCTCAAAACAAAAAAATAAAGACCAAATTATAGACAAGCACCTCATTACAGTAAGTCATCTAACAAATAGAAAGAAAAGTTTACAACATATGCTAAATCAATTTTTCATGGCCTAAAATTTTCCACCTCTAAAGTCACAATATTAATTGAAATTTTTTTTAAAAAAAAATAAGAAAAGATTATCTCCACACACCATAATTTTAAAGAATGCTATTGATTTGACATTGTTATTAATTTCAAATCTTTATAGCATATTTAAATATATAATATATATAAAGATGAATATATAAACATAGGTTTTAATCTATATGTGGTCCTTTCAAATCTTACAAATTCTTATGATATAAATCTATTAAAATCTAATAAGTAAAAAATCATGATTAAAATAAATTTCATAAAATCTTATAAGTCATTACATTCTTTCAATGTCTTTTAAAATCTACTGGACTTGTTTATCCATAAATAGTCTTTTTAATTCTCAATTGAATACACCCCACTTAGTTAGAATTTTAAAAGTTCATTTGATAGAGTTTTTTTTTGGAATCGTTGGAAACACCATCGGCAAACCATCCCTTCCGGACTTAAGCGGAGCAGATAAAACCATCGGCTGTCCCAGGCTCTTACAAGAAACGCACTCCCTGAATTCGAACCAGGACCTCAATATGAGATCCTGAACTATACACCACCAAGTCACACCCCTTGATAGATATTAGGGATAATGACACCAAACTATTATATAGATTGTCATAACGATATTTTAAATCTTACAATTTTGAAAATATAAGTTTTAGTTCTTACCATTAAATATTTTCCATTAATTTTGAGTCACTTTTTATCTGATTAGTTTTAAATGACTTGATTAACCTAAAAATTGTCCAAAAATATTAAGATTTTATTTTAAAATTAGACGAAAAATGACTATGAATAAAAATGTTGATATTGCAATTTTTAGGGTAATTTTCTAGTTGGGTGTCCTTTTCTCACATTATTATTGGGATTGGTTTAGGGATTAGATTAAAGGGGCCATTATTAAAAAGCTCAAAGTGTCCTTTTCTCACATTATTATTGGGATTGGTTTAGGGATCAGATTAATGGGGCTATTATTAAAAAGCTCAAAACCTGAATGTCATTGGCTATTTCCATCAAATTGCAAGTCATGTACTATTTCAGAGCACAGTAAGGTATATACTGAACAGGACAATAAGTATCAAAATTTCCTATTCATCATAATTGGTTAAGTCCTTAACCAATTTAAGCGGTCTTCTAGAGTATCATCTCAAATATAAAGTCTAATAAAAATTTGTGTCTATACATTAAAGTGAATTACAAAATTATTGTCCCCAATGGACATGGTTTGGTGTGTAGGGCTCAATATCTCACTTTGAGGTCATGGTTTGAATCTAGAGAGTGCGTTTCTTGTAAGAGCATGAAACAGCCGGGGGTTTTACCTTCTTCGCTTAAGTCCGGAATGGGTGGTTTGGCGGCGGGATTTCCAACGATTCCAAAAAAAAAGTATTACAAAAGTATTAGTAATTTTTATGGTAAAAAAAATAATAAAATTTCCCTAATTGGTTAATTAATTATAGTATAAAATTATTAAAATTATTATATTATTATATTTTAGTAAACATTTACCTTGATTTTTCTTATTTTCCGAATAAATAATATGATTATTTTCTTTTTCAAAATATATATTTAATTTAATAAAGTCTCGTTAATTTTTTTCATACAAGGCCCCGGAAAAGCTTGAGCCACATCTACTATTCATGGACACCAAAGGGAAGCAAGAGACATTATTAATGTGCAAGAAAAATTGATGCATAAGAAAAAGTTTTCAGTCACCATACTTTCAATAAGTGCTGAGAAACTGGAACCAAAATGAATGACTTCGTTTCTTGAATCAATTATGTGGTATTCATTCTATTACAAACATGGTGTTAATGGTGGTTTTCGGTCCTCAAGAAGTCAGAATATCGAGGAAGTATATAAAAGGGATTTCCATTTCCAAGGTTCGAGGGTCTGAGCCCAAGGAACATGGATGTCGGGTCCAGCTTAGAGGTCGGGGTCGGTTCGCATTTTTCGACCGACCCGAGGAGTGAAGATGTTCAGAGAAGCGAAGGGAGCTAAGGCCTCGGGACCGAGCCGACCTGATAGTCCGGTATAGGCAGGATGGATGATGTTTCGATTCCCGACCTAGTAGGGCGGGTCGGAATGGTAATGAAATGGTCAAGATCAGAAGATGCAAGTCCGTTATGGGAACTCACACTCTCTAATAGGTCTGACATGACAAGAACATGTGGTTGGCTTATCTTCTAGCATACACTACCACATGAGAGTTGATAGGTTAAAGGTTGGCTTTGTGAGGTAGCGTGTGGCAGTGGCCAAAAGTGGAATGGGTTAATGAGATGTCAGGTGGCACAGCTACTTTCGGCAGAGTGGTTGGGGAAGAGAGCCCTCCCATTAATGGTAGATCCACATGGTGCTAGGGTTGGTGCTCGGAGCGCCAATCCGTATCGTATTTATGTCTGATTCATGAATACGAGCAAAATATTTTTCCATAATATTACTTATTATGGTTGCACCTCTTGTTTTTATTATATATATTCGATCTAATTCATCAGATTGAAACTAAATCATGTTTAGTGATATATAGATATTAGACAAAGACCCGATAATATATAATTTAGTGCACAATTACAACGTGGCTTGTAATTGACATTGGGAAGTGTCACTACTAGAAATATATTATCAAATTAAGTTCCTGGTTAAGATTTACTGACACGGGTCGGTTAGTAAAATCCGATGAGACCAGTACATGTCGTATATCGGACTTGGTCCGATGGTTTATCCCAATAAACCATGAGTCTTGGGAGACTCGTATAAAGTGTACGTGTTTATTTGATAAACATTGAACGACTCACCGAAGATTACCTAATAGATGGTACACCAACGTCAATATGAATCTTCTTGGGTTGAGTAGCGTAGTGATTTTTTTACTTGAGATACCACTGTTGATATATGAGTTATCCTCCACACTTAGATGACAGTCACGTCACCAATCTATTTAGATCAGACCTCCGCATGTTCGTTGGATGTGGACTCATACTCATGATATCATGTGTGTATCAAGATATGATCCGTAAATCCTGTGTACATAGCATAGGTAATCATTATATGATTAGCAATCTGTTAAATCCATGGTCGTGGTATACTTCAGAAAGTAAGTTCCGAGTGTTATTATAATGTTGCTAATAGATACGTCGACACGATTATACCTATAGAGATTTGACGTTCATATATATATCTTTGGATAATCCGGATACCTGTGACGGAGGGATTATACGTATGCAATGACCTAGACCTGTATGATTCAGCGAGTTTATCTGTGGTCGTCATAATTTACGGGTAGGTAAATTATGGACACGAAATTTGATTTCGTGACAGATATGCCTGAATTTAGAGAGTCTCACTAATGAAATATACTCGTAGAGCACTAGGGCAACTGTTATGAATAATACTGATTATTTATAACACGTTTAATGGTTAAACGAAAAATACATGTAATAGGGACCTAATCGTCATTTCTGAAATTAATGTGTATTTGTATTTAATTCTTGATTTTATTAAATACACATTAATTAAATATCAAAATGTGATATTTAATATATATGATTGATATATGTATTTTTGATTATTTATTGTAAATATAATACATACATTTAAGATATTTGTATTTAATTATTTAATTATATAAATGTTATATGATTAAAATAATTAAGTAACAAATATCTTAAGTCATCATTTGCTTTTTTAAAGCTTGGAAATGGCATGATATTATTGGAACACATTTAAGTTTACTTTATGTATTAGATAATAGTTATCTTTTATGTTTTGTAAATTTGGACAAATAAAAATGAAACAAGTAAAAATCTTTATTGTTTTTCTTGTGCATATTCTCGACAATATCACAAAATGGCATGTAAATATTTTTGTTTCATTTTTCAACACTAATACAAGGATTCTAAAAATTTACTAAGTTAAAATTGAGAGAAAAAGTGAAGATCAAAATGAGAAAAGCTTAGAACCTTGGAGTTTTTGTAAGTTATTTCCAATTTTCTTCAACTAAGAAATTGTTTCTATGATTATATGCTTCAACTTGTGTAGCTTAGAATTTTTCTCTAATGTTTAATTATTTGAATTATTGTGTTGGAAACTGATGAGTGGTATTTCTATCACTATTTCTCACTCATTTAACCTAATATTTTGTATAGTTTCTTGAGTTTTGTGAATATTTTGATGTGTTTTGTGTTATTTTGTAGATAAATAAAGTTTCAGGACATTCTTGAGGTGATTTGGACCAAAACATTGAAAATTAGGAAAAAGGGCATTTTGGTAATTTGGGCGAGTTGCGACGCGCAAGCCCTTGGCGTCGCGACGCCTAACATGCACCAGAGCTGCTAACGTGCGCCGGGTCAACGGGTCAGAATTTGAGAAGTTTGACTTTGCTAACGTGCGCCGTGACACGTGTCACCATCACAGCCGATATACTAACGTGCGCCGTGCCACGTGTCATCATCCTACAGTGCCGACAATTACTATTTCCACGTGTGCCACGTGTCATCCTACGTGTCGCCACATCATCCGGTCAACGAGTCAACTTTGCCACGTGTCTTGCCACGTCACCATCCACGTCAGCAGGTCAATCGAGTCAACATGCCACGTCATCATCAGCCAATCACAGCGTGACACGTGTCGCAATCCTACGGTGCTGACAATTGCTCTCAGCCGCCTTGCCACGTCAGCGCCATGTCATCGCCATGTCAGCATAATAATTGAGCTCTTAGCCGCCTCGCCACTAGTCGCCTATATTCTTATCTGAATTGCCACATGTCAAAGCCTTAGCAAGCCACGTCGACAGAATCTGGCGTCGCGACGCCAAAGCCCTTGGCGTCGCGACGTTGGAAGCCTACCGGGGTCTATAAATTGAGCTCGAGATTTCAGCTTTTGATGCACCACTCTCTCTCATCTCTTTGATGTAAAGAAAGAGTTTCTCTCTCTAGTTTCTTTTAGTTTTTAGTTTTTTTTTTAATTTTAGTTTTGTAAATAATTTTAAATACGTTTTGTAATAATAGTAATTTACTTTTTACTTTTTACAATTTTTACTATTCACTATGAGGAGGTAACTTCCCAGCTAGGGTGAAAGGTAATTCTTTTACTATTTCTATTTAAATTAATCTCCCTTAAAAATAATATTTCACTATTTAAAATTTGACTTAAAAATGATACCGCTATATTGGTCGGTTGGTAATTTAATTTTAATCTGGTTAAACCTGACTAATCAAGGATACCGCCAGATTGGTCGGTTGGTAATTTAATTTTAGTTCCGCCTTAATGGATGGTTGGACTTAATTTGACTTAGTCAGGATACCGCCAGACTGGTCGGTTGGTAATATTATCACAAGTTTATATATTATTTTATGGGAGATATCTAAATTAGTTGTAGTAAAAGTAATTCCTTTTACCTTAGCATTTTATTTATTTTACTTTTTAGCTTTTACTTTATGTCTTTTACTTTTCAGCATTTTTACTTTATGTCTTTTACTTTTAAGTTTTTACTAGCCCTAGTTATGTGTTTGTTATCTGGGGTTGTGATGAATTCTAATATCACCGGTTTATAAGGGGTTATTTTATAGTTTGGGTAATTTAAAGGTTTACTTATTAAGTCTTAAGCTTAATGCTTCTTGTTGTCTGATCACCAATAAGATTGATGTGGTAAATCTAAAATGAACTAGACATGGAGATTTTAGGTTTCAGCCTTAGACTTAATAGCCCACGATCTTCCTTGAGGATAGATAACCCTTTAATAGATTCCTTACAGGATAGACATATACCTGTCGGGCGGGGATAGCCATAATTGGAACTTAATCTTAATGAATCTAGGTAATTTGGTTGACATAGACATATGGTTTAATTGGGTTAAACTGGGTATTTGCGTCTGACCATCGACATAGGCTTTTGCATAATTTAGTGTTCCAGGTTAGTAAACTGATTTATTACACAAACATAAAATAATCACTTCATCTTTTAAGAGATATTAGAATGATTCACAACCCTAGATCTTTGTGTCTTTTGTTATTTTCCTTAATATTTTCTTTTGTCTTTTTATTTATTTATTTAGCAAATCTACAATCAACCAAATCAATCTCTTCTCCCTATAATTAGATATATGTAAATAAATAGATTCAACAATTAATAACAACAGTAGAAATTAAGTCCTCGTGGGATCGATATTTTTATACTACTTGAACGATACGTGCGCTTGCGTTATACATGTGTGTTTACGCCGGTCAGAAACTTATTTGAATGTGTTTAGCATGTATGATTAATTAATAAGCTAATTAGAAGTAATTAAGCTTATTTAATTAATTGGTGAATAAAGATGTCATTCTAGAGTTGCTTAGCCATTCATAAATAACCTAGAATTATTCTTGAGTTGTTTCATGATGGTGAGACTTGATTGGTGTGGTATTGGATTGATTAAAGTGTTGAGTTTTATCAATTTAGTGTAAATTATGCAATTGGTGTAATTTGTGAAATTAGGGTTCTAAACCCAATCCAATTTTGAAGATTTTCATATATGTGATGTAATTTGATGTATATATGATGTATATTAAATTTGGAATTGATTGAATTTGATCTTGATGTGTTTTGAACCAAAAAGGACCAAATTACAAATCTTGGAAATTATTGGGTGCTCTCGGAAATTATTACAAAAATTTAGATTTTATGTTGTAATTTTTATTTTCATGTATTAGACATGTATAAATCATTTTGGGATTGATTTGGAATCACTTAAATATGTATTTGACAATTTGAGGACCAAAATGATCAAAATGTAAAATTTAGGGGTCTCATGGCAATTAATGATAAATCTGATTTTTTCAGATAAAAATTTAGTTTTTATTTATTGATTTATTAGAATAAATTAGTTTATTTTAATTGCCCAAGAAAAATATTTATCGGAAATTGTTTCAGAGTGAAAATACGCGAAAATTGTGAAAAACAGCGTTACCGGGTAACGGCTGCCCAAACAGTGAACTGGTCACTATTCAGGCAGCCCACGAACTATCCAAATATTTTTGGGGCTGACCTGGGCAGTCCCCATGTGCAGTGGTCGGTCGGTTCGGTCGGAAACACGTTTTATGCTATTTTACGGAAAAGAAAAAAACGTTTTCGTAAAAATTTCGCGGTGTTTCTAAATTATTTATGTCGTTATATGATATCGAATAAATATATTTAGGTGAAATATGAATGAATTATTAATACTGGATATTAAATAATTTATTCGTAAGTTTAAAAAATTTAAACTACGATTTCGCCCAAACTAGGCTCCTTCCGCTGCGCCTCCCTGATAATACCCCAACAAAATGGTATGAGAGGGAGTCTGATTCTATACCCCTGATATGATTAGCCCTTAAAATTTGATATTTAATCTAATCTTTACTTTTTACATGCATTTATTTTTTTAATTTGGTTAAATAAAGTGAAATAGATCTTTTAGGAAAATCTCCGTTAAATAAAGTTTTATAAAGTAACTAGTATTATGAATACTTGTTTCTTCGTCCACTTTGTCAATACAGATGTAAATGTTTTCATGATGTTATGGCTATAACGTGCCAAAGCTGTGCATTTATGGTTGAAGGTTGTTCATTTGTGCCGGTATAACTTATATGATAAAAGACAACTTCAAGTGAAAGTGGAAATCCTGAACGTGCCAAAGCTGTCAGGACTACATTGGTAGCTTAAGTTTGTCATTGACAAGTGAAGCCTTGATACACCACCTGTGAACGTGCCAAAGCTTTCACAACGAGAAACAGTCAGGACAAAATTAGGAGTCACAGCGAGTGTGATTGAAAATGAGTTATCTACCCATGAATATACCTAGGCGAGAACGTGTCAAAGCTGTGAGTCAAAGTATATTTATGGGGTCCACTTCCCATTATGGAATTCGATTTAATTATTGAATTCTCATTTTCCGTTGGGGATTACGATATTACGTAAAGTAGTGGGAGACACTGTTATGTTAAAAATCCATAACCAATGCAGTGTGTAATATTATGAAAATTGTCACTTATGTTTTTTCTTTATTCTATTATTTGAATAGAATTAAACTTTTATCCACTGCATGCATATTTTATATATGTTTTCTGACTTTAATTATGGTTGCACATTTCTGAAATAGGTTCTAGATTAGAATAGACTATGATATAATCATTCTAGATAAAATAGTTTTTTATGCAGTAAAGATTGACATGAATCGGTTCATATCTCGAGATTCTTCACTGGCATTAAGAAAACCCCATTAGGTATTTGTTTATCTGATAATGACATTTCTTGGCTTTAGTGACATTCTGAGGTCACGTGTCAGCACTATTTGCTTTTCAATTATTTGCAAATGTTGTAAATAGTTGAAGGTAAATAATAAAGCTAAAGAAAGAAGATGTGTATAGTTGTGTATAGAAAATATCGATTTTCATAATACGACAACTGTAGATATTGGATATCAGATCTCCCGTCTAGTTATTTAAAATATTAATGAATGATTGTTTCGATATTTGATATCAGAACTTCTGACTATTGGATATTTACTTGTTCTCTGTAAACAGTTGTTACATATTTTAAAATGATTAGTATTGTCATTGACAAATAGATAAACATTAAGAAAAATATTTGGTTAAGTAAATAACTTAGAATATTGTTTTATGAGATTTTATCACTTAACTATTAGATGCTTATTCCATATGATAAATTATGGTCTGATACCAGATCACACCACATATCCTTATCCATTTAATGAATATTGTATTCGGGGAGGTGATTAAATCTCATTTAACCAATGATTGTCATTGGACCGAAAAAATTTATTAAACTGATACATTGGATTTATGTACTTTAATGAATTATAAATTGCTTAAGGTAGTTTTCTTTACTTCGTAACTTGGTCAATGAATCGTCGTGACTTAGTTATGTGTTTCTAATGAAACACAGATAGAATATTTTGACTAGTTCAAAGATATTCCATCTGAAGTTTTGAAATGTATCATTAAAATTCACTGTAAGTCTTTGATTGTTCAAAGATGTTTGATATGATCAACATATATGAATTTAAGGCAATTAGTTCTATGGTTATTGAATGAATATGATTCTTACTCAATATAATTCTTCTACGATTCCATCTTGATGGAATTGGTAAGTGGGAATAATCGAATCTTATATATGATTTAATTCGTTTGATATTGAGTGTTGCCGAATTAGTTTCAATACTATTGGGGATATGCTCCATTAACACTAATTCATCATTTTAATTAATGTTCCATTAGTTTCTACATTTACGTATATGATATGTACAAGTAGAAAATTTGAATCTTGAAATGTTTGAGATTTGAATCTTTCTTTTATATAAGTTATATAATCGATAGTAATTGCGCCTTGGAGGTACGAGTATAAGTTTATCATTTATTCTATTTAATAAATATTGTATTCTATTTGATAGAATATATTTTCTGCGATTACGAGTAATAAAATTATTTATCACTTAGTGAGTAACATCTGATGTTGACTATTGTAGAAAAGACTTGACTTATTGAAGTCAAATGTGAGAGTGATAAACTAGAAATGGAACTACATAATTAATAAGATGAAAATACCCTTTAATTTCTTCCATATAAGTACAATAAGATGTCAGAATCATTTGCAAAGTATTTGATACTTAATGGTTCTGTTGTTTTCTTATCGAAGAAAGTTATCCTATAACTTATAGTGGGAACGATATTTGATATCGATTCCGGAAATTAGCATTAAACCATAGATATAAGATTGTCCATAGCTTACTACGATCAAGTTTGGAACTTGATTGAGCTTTCATTATGAATCGTTCATAAAATGTGCAAATGGTTTTACGCAGCAAAAGCACAATGAGCTTATTAAAGGTTTGACCTTTATAGTATGACAGTGAGAAAAGTTATACTCAGCAATCTATTGTAGATTCTGAGGAAACTTGTCTCTAGTCACACTGATTGAACAATTTAAGATTTGTTGGTTAATGATGATATCAAATTGTATATTTTAGCTAAAGAATACAAATTGGCGTTTTAGAATGGTTTCTTCAGATAAGAGATCTATTGTGATTTCTTAGTTTGAAAAGTTAATTTTTGAATGGCCCTGGAGTTTATATTATACTAAGATTACATAGTATATTAGCTTATAGAGCCTATTGTAGACTCGGATGAGCTTTCTGGAAATTTGTGTTTTCTAATTTTGATATAAGTCAGATTGTCTGATTTTATCAAAGCATAAAGAATACATATGAGATAGAAGGATTAGTGGGAGCGTATAAATTTCTTTCTAGTGTTTTACATCATAATGACATTATAATTATTAATGTAATAATGAGACATTTATGAGGTAAAAGGTTTATGTGAGTCTTATTTTCTCTCCGTGAAAGTAGTGGGAATGGTCTCTATTATATTCGATATAAAGTTTAATAGATGATATAAAACTAAGAGACTTGGAGATGCTCACATTAGTCGTACATTAGATATGATCTAATAAAGGACACTGTGAGACTATCTGTGTGACAGTTAGTATAACTGTTTGACAGTTAGTGTGTCTATAATATATAATATTCATCTTTCGTAAAGGATGATTCCTTTGTCGAAAGAGAAATTGATTAGAATGTCTAGTCAATCTTATGCATCATAGGATGATGGCATAATGAATACTATATTAAATGCGATTAGAGATATCAATTTAATCGTAATTGTTACGAGTTATTTTGATATCCTCAAGACCATAAGATGTGTCTTGAAATATGTTCTTTATTATATTTGAGATATTAAGAATGAGTTTCTTATTAATGGAGAATAAAATTCACAACCACTAGGGTCAAATTAGTTTTGAGTCTTATTATGACGATAGACTGTCTACGTCATAAAGAGTCAGAAAAGATGCAGTGAGAGTGTCAATGATGATTCTACTGTATGAGTGGAACTATATGCAACTTATGAAGTATTGACTTATGAAGTTGCATGATGACCTTATAGATTAGAAGTTTGATATTAGTGTTGTGTTTGCGGTTGTCTATATAGTATTTTGGATTTGATCTGTAAATACTTAGACAACTTAGTAGCTGAAGCACAATGTTGATGTGGCATCTGAGTCATATTGATGTAGAACTTAGCTTCTACAAAAATATGAATGATTCTGACTAAGGGAAATAGTTGTGTTTGTTGGACAAACTCAATATGTCATAGCGGGCTTACTTGTTGTTGCCTACCTTTTGAGCGCAAGGTGAGTTCTTGAGGGCCATGCGTATGTGGTACACATTAAGATGTGTATATGATACCATGGATTGACACTAGAGCAAGTGGGAGAAATTATTAGGGTTGGTGCTCGGAGCTCCAATCCGGATCGTATTTATGTCTGATTCATGAATACGAGCAATACCTTTTTTCCATAATATTACTTATTTATGGTTGCACCTCTTGTTTTTTATTATATATATTCGATCTAATTCTTTAGATTGAAACTAAATCATGTTTAGTGATATATAAATATTAGACAAAGACCCGATAATATATAATGTAGTGTACAATTACAACGTACCTTGTAATTGACATTGAGAAGTGTCACTACTAGAAATATATTATCAAATTAAGTTTCTGATTAGGATTTACTGACATGGATCGGTTAGTAAAATCCGCTGAGACCACTACATGTCGAATATCGGACTTGGTCTGATGGTTTATCCCAATGAACCATGAGTCCTGGGAGACTCATATAGACGTGTAGGTGTTTATTTGATAAAAAACTGAACGACTCACCGAAGATTACCTAATAGATGGTACACCAACGTCAATATGAATCTTCTTGGGTTGAGTAGCATAGTGATTCTTTGACTTGAGATACCACTGTTGATATATGAGTTATCCTCCACACTTAGATGACAGTCACGTCATCGATCTATTTAGATCAGACCTCTGCCTGTTCGTTGGGTGTGGACTCATACTCATGATATCATGCATGTATCAAGATAGGATCTTGCAGTCTTGTGTACATGACATAGGTATTCATTATATAGTTAGCAATCTTTTAAATCCATGGCCGTGGTATACTTCAGAAGTAAGTTACGAGTGTTATTTATAAGATTGCTAATAGATACGTCGACACGATTATACCTATATAGATTTGACGTTTATATATATATCTCTGGGATAATCCGGATACATGTGAGAGATGGATTATACGTATGCAATGACTCGACTTGTATGATTCAGCGAGTTTATTTGTGCTCGTCATAATTTACGGGTGGGTAAATTATGGATACGAAATTTGATTTCGTGACGGATATGTCTGAATCTAGAGAGTCCCACTAATGAAATATACTCGTAGAGCACTAGGGCAACTGTTATGAATAATACTGATTATTTATAACACGTTTAACGGTTAACCATAGATCTTCAGAGGCTTCGACGACGAAGTGGATGGAGAAAATGGAATAAGCTATGTGAAAAGAAAGGGAAAAAGCTCGGAAGGACAGAGAATCAACTCAGGTCTTCATGAAGACCATGTTGGATAAGTTGGAAAAATTGGAAGAACAAATAGAGAAAGAGGGGGACCGGATACATGTGACAGGCCGAATTGGCCGTACCCCCAGACCGAATTAATTTTGAAGGATCTTGGTCATCTGTTCTCTCAACATGTCATTGCCATTGAATGGCATTGCTACAGGTGGCGGTTGTGGTCCTCTCACAAGTGGGACATAGTCGTGATTCTGCCCCTAAGAAGCATGGAGACCTTGGGGCAACATCACTTCATGTTGTGCCATATTTGGCCCTTGGTGTAATGCGAGCCATTACCCCCAGGACTTATTCCTCCCATGGAAGTCGTAGGGACAGTGACCCCTTGCAGAGGAATATTGCTCGGACTAACCTCTTGACTGCTTGGTGCAGGAGGAGGTGTAGTCCACGGTAGGGTTGTCCCCCCGTTTACATATTTGGCCATTAACTCGTTTAATGAGCTTAAGTTTTTGGCCATATTTCATAATGTGAGTTACTGGTTGAAGTAAATTTATCTATGATATGAGCATTTTGGAGCCTAACCTGCTCGACAACATCTTGCGTGAATTCACCGAACAATGCACGAACCGCGTTAGGGCTGAGCTCTCACACATGTTCATATCGACTAGCGTCTGCCAGACCCTCGAAATGGCCCACTACGGCTGGAACGTGGGGCTGGTTGGTTTGCTCCAGTCCTCATTCCTCCGTACTTAAGCCAGTTTGAGTGTTTCTTTTCGGAGGCATTTCCACTTTTTACACCAATTCTCCCACTGTGGTCGCCAAAAACTGTTTGCGCAATTTTCTGCCTGAAGAAAAAAACATGTAAGGTTCAAACCTGCTGAGACAAAGTCCCAGCAAGGGGTGTTTGATTAAGTGAATAAGCCTCCAAGGGGCACAAACACACAAATTACAGTTCTAAAAATTATGCAACTACGAAATGAAAAATAATAAGATGCTCGTTTGAGTCTTCATTTGATCGGGCTTGTTCTCTTCACATGAGTGAGCCTTTTATAGTGGAATTTGTAAACTGCTCGGACGGTTTCAGTCCGTAACTCCCCTGCAAATGCCGAGTCATGCCTTCAAACGTTGAGTTGTGCGTCATAACTACTTGATCATGGAGGAACTGTCTAACTGCTGTAATCGTGGGATCAACTGCAGCATGTGTTCAGTCGTTCTGATTCCTTTATCGCCCTAATCTTTGTGTCGTCTGTTGATTGATCGTTCTTCCCCTTGTCGCCCTGCTTGCCTTTGTCCTTTACTTTTTCGCTCTAAGGCGATTTCGCTTTAGGGTGATTTTCCTTTGTCAACAATTATAAATAATAAACAATAGGAAATAATAAGCATCAATGGCTAATTTTAGAGAAAAATATATATATATATATATATATATATATATATATATATATATAATATATATATATATGAGCATTGAGGTTTATGATGTCCTTAATGAGGCGTGTCTTAGTAGTGTATAATTTAAGATCTGGCTTTCAGATCTCGTGTTCGAATCCAAAAAAAATAGTTATTGTAAAAGTCTGGGAAACCGAGAATTTACATGTTCTATTTAAATTCGGGTCGGGTGATTTGGCAGCAAGTTTTTTTAAAAAAAAAGGTTTATGATTATATGGAGAATGATTTAAAAGAATTTTAATGATACTCTATTATCAAAATTGAATCGTGATGCAGTGGTTAATAGGAATCGTGGTAAACAAGAGGTCCAAATTTGATTGAGAAGAAAAGCATAATTTTACTTTGAATTTTAGATTAATAATCCCCCCTAGTCATCTAAGAACCCACGTCATCATCAACAAAACGCAATGGCTCAGTCGGGACGTCGAATTTTGATCCAATTAAGAAAAAAAATTCTATCGTTGAATCAAAGATCCAACAGCCTATATTTTACTCCATCCGAAGTTCGGCGGCCACTTTATGGAAAACTGCAACGTGGAGATATCTTTCTTCATTTCATCATCAATGACGCATCCCAAAATCATATATATATATAATTTGTATCATTTATGGAAATTACTCCCCCCTCACTGTCATTCCCCTCCCTTTGTCTCCTTGTGATTTTATCATAATACATCCCTCTTTATGTTAAATCACTCCCATAATTATTATACATGGTAAAATTTATTAATTTACATATATTAATTTATAAATAATTATATATTAATTATAACTCCCTTTCCATTTTATTAATATTTTATTAATTTTTAATTTTTTTATTTTTGTTAATAAAATTTCAGATTTCGTATTTATTCATTATTTTTTTTGATTCATTTTTAATTTAATTAAGGGTTATTTACATTTTACTATTAAAGTTATGATAAAATAACAATTGTGTATTATGAATATTAATATTTACACTTTACTACTAAACTTATATAATTTAACATTTTACTACTTTTTCATCCAAACCGTTAGTTGACCATCAGTTGAACTTTAAAAAGGTTGTTTTATCCTCAAAATAAAATAAGGATTATTTACGTTTTACTACTAAAGTTATGATAAAATACCAAATGGGTACAATGAATATTAATATATTACACTTTACTACTAAACTTATATAAAATTTAATTTTTACTACTTTTCCATCTATACCATTAGTTGACCATGACATCGCAGGATAAAAAAGTCTTAACCCATAAATTATTATAAATTGTAATCAATTTAAAATATTTTGATTAATATGAGAATGTTAATTATTAAATTATTTTGGTAAATTAAATTCTTTATTTTGTTGGGTATATGAACAGTTTAGAGACTGAAATATTTTATAATGTGATTGTTGATTGTATCTTTTTTATGTTATATATAAGATTTAGATATGTTTTTTTAAGGGTATAATTATAATTTTCACGTTTATTTTATTTTGAGGATAAAATAGTCTTTTTAAAGGTCAACTGACGGTCAACTAACTGATTAGATGAAAAAGTAGTAAAATGTTAAATTTTATATAAGTTTAGTAGTAAAGTGTAATATGTTAATATTCATAGTACCCAATTGTTATTTTATTATAACTTTAGTAGTAAAACGTAAATAACTCTTTAATTAATAATACTTATGTAGAAAAAAAATATAATTTAAGCAAATAAAATTAATTTATAAAATAAATTAAAATTTATGTATTAATTTATGTTTTTATATTTTTAAGAGTAACGTTTCTGTTGTTATTTGTACTATTTTTTAAATATATATTTTTCTATATACATGAGAATATTTTTATAATACATAAGTAGTGTTAAATAATTTAAAAAGAATAACAAAAATTAAATGAATAATAAACAGAAATTTACAATATTTATTAAACAAATAAAAAAGAATACATATATAAAGAGCAAAAAAATATAAATTTTAAAAAATAAAATAAAAAATTTAATTAATAAAATAAATAAATAAATAAATATATATATATATATATATATATATATATCAATATATAAAAATTGGTATATTTTAATTTATTGGGAAATTAAATTTTTGAGAAAAAAATGGGGTATTTTTGGAATTCCAGGGGAGACAAAAAGAGGTGGATGGCAGGGGGAAGATCACTCCTCATTATTTATTATTTATTATTTATTATTTTATTAATTAAAATTTTGTTATTTTTTTATTTTATTTATATTTTTTTCTCTTATATTTATTTAATAGTCTTCATATATATGTTCTCTTTTATTTATTTAATAAATCTTATTTATATTTTTTATTGTTATTTATTATTTATTATTTATTTTTCTTTTGATTTTTATAAATTTATTTAACACTACTTGTTAGCAACATATTTTTTTTAGAGAAAATACATGTAATAATACACAGAAAAGAAATACAAAAAAAAATATAAAAACATAAATTCTAATTTATATTACCTCCAAGTCTCCATCTAACGTATTTGGTGATATACACAATACTTCCTACCACAAGTGATTACATATTCTATAACGAATGGTCCATCATTTAGCTTCGTATGATGAATGAGGTGTAAGAAAACTTGCACAAAGTGTCTGCCAATATAGACAATGGTTATTTCTTGACGCTCTTGGTCTGAGACTGGATGAGAACTTAATAGCAAGTGAGTATAAAAAAATAAAAAATATTTAAGATTAAAAAAATAAAATATTTAAATCAAAAAAAATAAAATAATAAAATTAAAATTAAAATTAAAATAACAAAATAAATTAATTAAATAAAAAATTAAATAATTTAAGGAAAAAAATGGAAACGTAAATTAAGGCAAAAAAAAAAATAATAAAGAGAAAAGTAATTGGATAAGAGAGAATGAGTGGGGGAAGAAATTTTCTTCACATCCTTTGACCCTAAAGTAAGACCGCTTGGACCCAATAGTGGAGAAAATTATATCATTGCCTGATGTGAGAGAGATGACATATACACCTGGCAATGATATACCACCTCCAATAGTGGAGTCAAATGCATAGCAGTGCGATGCGATAGTAGATTCGTTTAATTTGAAATTTTATTAAAAATATTATATAAATTAATAAAAAAAATTATTTTATTTATAAGATAATCTATCTTCTATTTTTTATATAATATATATAAAAGTTAAACAGTTTTAAATATTCTCATCGCGCCACATGACAGCTTCATTTTAAAGTTATAAAATTAAATTAATAAATCTATTAAATAAAAATACATATTACAATAAAAATACATATTATAAATTTTATAAGAATTCTATTATAACAAGAAAATATATTAGACTATCATATTAAAATAAAAAACACTATTAAATTATATACAATTAACCTAATCTATGCAATTATTTTTTTTTTATTATTAAATTATAAAACTAAAATAATAAATTATTAACATAAGAAATCTATTGTAATATAAAAATATTTCCACTATTAAGTAAGAAATCTATTAATTTAATTAATTAATTAATATATTAATTTATTATTATTAAATTATAAAATTAAAATAAGAAACCAATTATAATAAAAATATATATTATAATCTCTTATTAAAATAAAAAACTTATTTGACACTTAATAATTCAATTAACCTCTACAATTAATTTATTATTATTTAGTTATAAAATTAAAATATCTTTACAATTAATTTTGTATTAAATAAAAAAACCTATTACAGTAAAAATACATATTAAAATTTTATAAGAATTCTATTATAACAAGAAAATATATTAGACTATCATATTAAAATAAAAAAATATATATGACACATAATCTCTACAATTAATATTTTTATTATTAAATTATAAAATTAAATTAGTAACTCTACTATAACAAGAAAATATTATACTAACCGATTAATTTTTAAATAATATCACATATAATCAGCTATTAAAATAAAAAAATATATATGACACATAATCTCTACAATTAATATTTTTATTATTAAATTATAAAATTAAAATAATAAATGAGTAGATCTAGTGGTGGAGATTGGATATTTGCAATGTTTATGGGAATATTTGCACAGTCTCATAGATCTATAAGTTGTCTTGTATTAGATTGGTTGTATATTGTTGTAAAAAAATTATGTAAAATGTGTGTATTATATTATTTCACTTCTATCTAGGGATTTATAGTCACCAACTTTAAAATAAGGCTGAGGCAGAGAGATCAGTTCAATTCTTAACTTTTGTCTTAGAATTTTCCCAAATTTACATGCGTGCTATTATGGCCTGAGTTTAGGATTTTCTTTTTCATTTAAAAAAAAAAAAAAAATAGACCGACGTGCTTTTACACAATATTTATTTTAATAAAATGACTGTTGTCCATGTTCATTGAATTGGGTTCCCCAGATAACCCCTGCCAAAATAATTTTCCAAGTAAAATTTTTCTATTTATTGGTCTATTCTCATCAAATTCTTTCAGAACTTATTAGAAATACAGAGAGATGGCAGAATTGTTCATTAAACAGGCAAAGCAATATGCAGCAACACGACCAAATTACCCACAAGAATTGTTCAAATTCATTGCCTCTAAAACTCCCCGTCACGACCTTGCATGGGACGTCGGCACCGGAAGCGGCCAGGCCGCTGCATCTGTAAGTCTACATATTAACTTATTATTCGTTTGATCATAATTTACATCTCGAAAATAATCTTAGTATAGAGTTAGCAATCAACTAGGATAGGTTGAGATTTGTCAATATTAATCTCATTATGAATATGGATTCGACATAAATTTTTCATTTCAAATCAAGTACAGATTAGTTCAGGATCCCAAATTTTAAAATGAAAAATGTTCTGAATTACAATCTAAATTATTTATTATTTATAATAAAAAATTATCTCGAATTCTAATTTGAATGGTGGATAGAATGGTCTGTTAGAACACCTGTGCTGCCATAGCAAGACCTTTTTTTTTAAAAAAATAATTCTAAATTTTTGTAAAAATTTTCAGCTAGCAGAGATGTTCAAAAATGTCGTAGGCACAGACACAAGCCCTAAGCAAATAGAATTCGCAAAGAAGCTACCAAACATACGGTACCAGGTAACCTCAGCAGCAACGTCCATAGCTGAGCTTGAACAACACGTGGCAGCAGAATCAAGCGTTGATCTAGTAACAATTGCTCAAGCCATGCACTGGTTCGATTTGCCTCATTTCTACAATCAAGTCAAATGGATACTCAAAAAACCCCACGGCGTAATCGCCTCTTGGTGCTACACCGTCCCAGAAGTCAATCCAGCCGTTGATTCAGTTTTCGAACCGTTGTACGCCGTTGATGCTGAACCATTTTGGGAGCCACCGCGTAAGTTGGTGGACGACAAGTATATGACCATTGATTTCCCTTTTGAGCCTGTGGATGGAGCGGATGATACGGGGCCGTTTGATGAGTTTGTTATAGAGAAGGTTATGGATTTGGAGTGCTTTTTTACGTACATCAGATCATGGTCAGCGTATCAGATGGCTAAGGATCGAGGAGTGGAACTTTTGACTGAGAGTGTGATGGAGAATTTTAAACGGGCTTGGAATCAAGATGGGCAGAGTCAAAAGGTCGTTAGGTTTCCAATTTATTTGAGGATTGGGAAAGTGGGTAATTAATAAGGGATATGATATATGTACCAATTTTTATCCCGAAAATTTTTCATACTCCCTAACTACAGTGAGCTACAGTAACTCACTGAAGCTACTGTAGCTACAGTGAGAGAGTATGAAGGAAATTAGGGATAAAAGTTGGTACATATATCATTTTCCAATTAATAATGTGATTTAAGTGAAGTTAATTTGTCGGGTCGGTAAAAATAAACACTTTTAAAACGGGGCTTTCGATTTTGGGTTTGGGGGTAAAATTATTTGGTCTTTGCCCATCATTTGATGCAACAAATTATATTGTTTTAAATTTTATACTATTGATCAATGTTTTCAGATCGAACTGATGATGTAAAAAGTTTAATTAGTTATCGGTTTGACCGGTTGAACCGTGTCTAAAAAATCCACAAAATCGACTTACGTAATAAATAGGTTTATTTAATTAAAAATTTAAAAAACATTGAACCGATTTATCAATTTTGACCGATTTTTTCCGGATCAATTTTTTACTTTTGATCTAATTGAATTCACGCACGGTTCCCGATTCTATATATTGAACCAATTGATCCAACCCAATTTTAATAACATTACTATTGACAAGACCTAGATACACAATAAAATAGGGTTGGCGAAGTGGCCAACAAAATTTTAGCCTAGCTTTGAATATAAGGGTTGGGGTTAGGGCTTTCAAAATCATGATTTGTTGGTGTTGGGTTTTGATTAGGATTTTTAAAAAAAAAAAAAAAAACCTGAGTCTGGCCCGTTTCTTCATTTAAAAAATTATTAAAAATTTAAGATTATCTGGGATTTTTAAAATATGAATTGCACCTAGCCCTTTAATAAGATTTGATAAACTATCCTCAAAGGACGTGATTTAATGGTGTATGATTCAGGGTTTGACCTTCAGGTCATGGGTTCGAATCCAATGAGTGTGTTTCTTGTAAGATTCTGAGACAGTCGGGATTTTACTTACTCTACTTAAACCCGAAAGGGATGGTTTGACAGTGAGGTTTCCAACTATTTCAAAAAAAAAAAGATTTTTCATAAGCTCCAAAAAAATATTAGCCAGAGTTTAAAATAAAAAAATAAATAGCCACGTAAAAGGAAAATGATCGATATTATTTCTAGAAATCGCCCGATTTTCAAAGATAAAATAATTAATTAGCCGAAAATGGATGATTTTATTACATCCAACCAAATCAGCTATATTCGACTAAATTAAAGAACAACGATTAATCACTACTTAAACTATTGAGATCCTCATACGTTAAGGAATACTACGATATCTTAGTTTATAAGATAATAATTTGGCTTTTTACAGGTTTCCTCTTTTATACTGTAAGCAGGGCCGGTCCTGAGTTTTTGAGTGCTCGGTGCGAAAGCTCAAAATGTGCCCTTTTTTATTACGAAAACATATGTTTAAAAATAATGCAATTCCAACCAAAACTTCATGAATTTTCGAAAATGGGCATAAAGGTTACATGCTTAGAAAACTCAAATTAATCTAAGGAAAAGAGAAAGAAACTTACTAGGGCTGAAGAGAGCATGAAGAATCAATAAATCCCACTCTTTATTGGAGAAAAATTTGCAAGAGAAAAAAGAGCTAGAGAGCGAAAGCCATGTAAGGAAATTTCGTGAGTTTTTTTAAGAGAGATGATGATGAATAGTACATCCAACGTTTTTATTCACAAAAGAGAGATATTTAAGTAATAAAATATTAATAAAAATTTAAACATGTGCCAAAATCATGGAATATTCACAAATTGCACAATGCCAGCAATGGAGATATTTAAGTAATCATGCATTATTCTTACCATTTATTATTTTGGTGTGGTGTCCCCTTAATTTTTGGGCCCTAGACAATAGCCCTTGTGGCATTGTGCTAGGGTCGGCCCTGACTGTAAGAAAAATATTGTATCTCTTTGTATCCCTTTGTGAGACAGAATTTTATGCTTCACTAAACATCTTCTATGATGCTTAGCCTTTAAGCGATCTATCTTGCATGCAAAATGTAAAATATAGTCACGTATTTTAGGGAAAGATAAACTAAGTGTTACAAAATATGATCTTTCTTGAATGATTCTACCTTGATACATCATAATTTGGCTTTGAATCCCTATAAAATATAGAATAAGGGAAATTTACAAAAATAACTCATTTGTTTTATTCATTATAAAAAATAACCACTAATTTCATAATTATATTTAGCAATCAAATTCAACTTAAACTATATGTTTTATCCTTTAGTACAAATTTCTCATTTCCCCCATTTTCACTCTTCAAACTCTAATCTCTCAAACTTACAAACATTCCAGCAAGAGCCGAATATTCTGGAGACGTAAAAGTACTCCGGCGACGGTGAAAGACGGTTTGATACTTGGACTCGCCAATTTGGTTGTTATTTGCTGATCGGTGGTAAACACACACGTAACGCAAGCGCACGTATCGCTCAAGTAGTATAAAAATATCGATCCCACGAGGACTTAATTTATACTGTTGTTATTAATTATTGATATTATTTATTCACAGGTATCTAATTAAAGAGAGAATGGAATGATTGCTTAATTGATTGGCTGAATGTGGATTTGCTAAATAAATAAATACACAAAAGAAAATATTAAAGAAAATAAACAAAAGACACAAATATTTAGGGTTGTGATTTCACACAATATTATTCTAATGATGAATTGATTCTTTTATAAATGTGTAATAAATTAGTTTGTTAACCTGAAACACGAAGATATGCAAAAATCTCTTCCGATTGTCAGATGCAAACATCCAGTATAACCCAATTAATCATATGTCTATGTTAACCAAGTTACCTGAATTCATTAAGTTTAAGTTCCAATTGTGGCTACCCCCGCCCGACAGGTATATGTCTATCCTGAAAGAAAATCTTTTAAGGGTTATCTATCCGTAAGGGAGATCGTGAGCTATTGAATCTAAGGCTGAAACCTAAAATCCATTTTCCAAGTTCATTTTAAGTTTACCACATCAATCTTATTGGTGATCAGGAAACAAGAAGCATTAAGCTTAAGATTCAATAAACAAACTAAAGCATTACCCATAATATAATTAAGCCAATTATTAAGCATGTTAATATTGTGTTTCATCACTTCCCTAGAATAAAAATAAAATGTTAGGGTTAGAGGATCCACCTTTAGAAATCTCACTTTATTATAATATAGAAATTGTCAGTGTTACCCAATTAAGTCAAACCAGCCATAAAGGCAGTGTTATTATTTTTCCATAAACCAACCATATAGGCGGTAATCATCTGTCACCTAAAGACCGACCATATAGGCGGTGTCACATTATGTTACATAAATAAAACCAGCTATTAAGGCGGTATCAACTTTAATCCATATTATTAAATTACAATTTCTATTTTATAATATAAGTGAGATTAATTTATCTTTACTATTTCTAATTTAGAAATCTCCATTATTATAATATATAAATTTGCATGATATTACCAACCGACCATATAGGCGGTATCCTGATTAAGTCAAATTTTGAATTAATTCCAACCGACCATAAAGGCATTATCCAATTTAGCCAGGTTAAAATCAATTTAATTAAGTCCAACATACCAAAGGCGGTATCCAATTAAGTCAGGTTTGAAGATAATTTATATATTATAATTAATGGAGATTAATCTAAACTATAATAATAAAAGTTTCACCATTCCCTCAGCAGAAAATTAACTACTAAACATAAAAGAAATAAAAAGTAAATAAACTACTACTACTATTAAAAATAAAAATGCATAAATTAAATTATAAAAACTTAAACAAACAAGATAAAATCCTTAATCTCCTATTAGGAACTTCACGAAGGTATGAATTTTTGAAATGAAATCAGCCTGAATTTATAGGCATCACTTGGTCCCACGCGTTGCGACGTGTGCAACCTTGCCTATCGCGACGCGCCGTAGATTGATGACATGTGGCACGCGTTTTACTGAGATGATGACACGTGGCACGCGGCTGTCGGCAGACTGAATTATTTGCTCGGCGTCGTGACACGTGAAGTTGTGTGTGTTGCGACTCTGACGTAAGCAATGACGTGTAGTGTCGCCAGCATGTAATGATGACACGTGTCCGGTATATTTTAGTGCGATTGTTGTGATGTTGACACGTGGCCAACATATTTTAACAGTGCGTATAATAGCAAGTTTTCTCTGATTTTGACACGTGTTCGGCACACGTTAGCGGTTATGACACAGAAGGTTTGCGCGTCGCGATGCAAAAATGATAATTTTGCCATTTTGCTCCATTTTTCGCTGTTTTGGCCCTGATTTGATTCCAGTGAGTCCTGAAACCTTATTTATCTACAAAATACAAAAAACACATCAAAATATTCACAAAACTCAAGAAAATATATAAAATATTAAGTAAAAGGGACGGTAAATATTGACATATTTATCGCTCATAGAACACCGCAGGAAACTCGAGACAGGAAAAAGGGGGGCGTCCTTAAGCTCTCAATTTCAAAAAATTCCAACTTTAGTTTAGCGAGTATTTTAATGCAATTCACATTGTTATAATTTTCAAATAGATTGGAAATGTGCATTTTTTGTGATTGTTTTGTGAGTGTTTTTACTAGATTTTTCATTTAAGTGTAAAGAGTTTGAGTTGAGATGGTGTTGACAAGATTTGCATACCAAATGTTCGTAAAAATACTTATATCAAATTTTAATATAATGGGCATCCATGTGGACGTCTATTTACTTGTGTGGGTGTCCGCGAGATGAGGGCATCCACGCGGACGCTCGAGCAACACGTTGGGCATCCGCACAGACACCCATTGCATCTCGCGGGCGCCTCGCGAACACCTACTTCTTCTCACGAGCACCTGCGCTGACGCCCGAATAAGTAAATAGGCGTCCACGCAGACGCTCGCACGAGAAGTACGTGCACACGTTGTTTTTTTAAAATGAGGCAATAATATTTTTTTTAATATTGTTTTTAGGTATGGAGACAAGTAGTTCCTGTTAGGGTTGGTGCTTGGAGTGCCAATCCAGATCGTATTTATGTCCGATTCATGAATACGATCAATGCCTTTTTTTCCATAATATTACTTATTTAATGGTAGCACCTTTTGTCTTTTATACTCATATTCGATCTAATTACGATTAGATATATAATTATGATTACATTGAAACTAAATCTAATTTAGTGATACGTGTATATTAGACAAAGACCCTATGATTTACAATGTAGTGCGCAGTTACAACGTAGTTTGTAATTGACATTGGGAAGCATCACTATAAGTTATATATACTTAAATAAAGTTCCTGGTCAAGATTTACTAACACAGGTCGGTTAGTAAAATCCGTTGAGACCAGTACATGTCGTATATCGTGACTTGGTCCGATGGTTTATCCCAATGAACCATGAGTCTCGGGAGACTCGTATAGACATGTAGGTATTTATTTGATAAATACTGAACGACTCATTGAAGATTTCCTAATAGATGGTACACCAACGTCAATAGGAATCTTCTCGAGTTGAGCGAGCATAATGGTCCTTCGACTTGAGATACCACAGTGGATATATGAGTTATCCTCCACACTTTGATGGCAGTCACATCACCGATCTATTTAGATTAGACCTCCGCCTGTTCATTGGGTGTGGACTGATGCTCATGATATCCAGTGCGTATCAAGATAGAATCTGTCAGTCTTGTGTACAAGGCATATGTTTCCTACACGTGTTTGCGATCTAGTAAATCTAAGGCCGTGGTATAACTTCGGAAGCGAGTTCCGAATGTTATTTAGAGATCGTAAATTTGAAAGTCGACTATATTATACCATAAGGATTTGACGTTCTTATCTATATCCCATATATAATATGGATAGCCTGTGATGGAGGGATTATACGTATGTGTAGGCATTGTATTTTTGCATGTGAAACCCGATGATGAGTCTCATTTGGAGGCACTACCTTTTGAGTCACGGAAGACGCGGGAAACGGATATCGGAAGGGGAAATTCAGAATAAACAAGCTCACTGTCTTCGTTAGTGCTGCGTTCGTTACTTCGTTCGAACGTCAAACAGATTGCGGGCGTTCGTGTCGCGTTCGAGGAAGCGTTCGAACGGTGTCGGTAATTCTGGTTTTGCTGCTAGCCTCACACCCCAGCCCATTTAGCTCCCCAAAGCCCATAAAACACATCCCAAATTAAATAAATAAATATTAATTTAAATATTAAACATTAAATAAAATATTTAAATCATTTACCAATTAAATAAAACATTTACCAAACTTAAACTAAAATTAAAAAGAAGATATGCCTAATTAAAATCAATCTTAACCAATTAAAACCAATCAAATATTTGACTTCCTAATCTAATAAGACATCTACCAATTTAAAATAGTTGACTTCCTAATTTAAAATATTTTGTCCCCCATCAATCTTGTGTATACCATTCTTAGGACTCCTAATTTGGAAACTAGATCTCTTCCTTGTGAGGCAAGGGCAAACCCTAGCTCTCTTCTATATAAACATGCATTAGCCTAGCCACACCATCTCTCCACTCTCTCTCTAATACACGCCCAAGACAAGAAAAGACACTTCACATATACACAAAAAGAGAACAAAGAGCCATAACCATCTCCTCCATAGCCGAGACAACAAGAGCCTCAATCCTCCACCATAACCGAATCCACCACAGGCAACCATCCTCCATAGCCGAATCTAAAACAAACCAAACTCACCCTTAGCCGAATCCAGAACACCAAAATCCTTCAAAGTCGAGACCACCACAAGCAATAACACTCCTTAGCCGAATCAAAACACTCCCCTCCTTCACCGAGAACATATCCCCCCATACAGCCCTTACAACCACTAAAACACCCCCTAAAACACGCCTAAACAGCCCCTGAATCACCTTAAAACAGCAGCCCAAATCCTCTTAAAACAGTCCATAAAAACCTGCATAGGTAATCTTAAAAATAATCACACACAACTGCACTAAGAACCCACGCAAACTTGGAACAGTTCATTGAAAACGTTAAAACAGGTGGCCTGAGCAGTGAGCAGCAAGACAGAGGCCGAACAGGAGCAGAACGGAGTTCGAACCTCAAGCAAAACAGCAAAGCAGTGAGCTAGGACACTGAACCAGTGAATCAGAGAAGTTGAGGAGTTGTACCCTTCCGACATCCGTGAAACGCAAGCCTGAAAGTTGGCTAAAAGGTTAGACCTGAGAGTACTTTTCACACTCATCTTTATTTGACCTTTGTTATTTATTTGAATTGTATTTTACTTGTTTGTTAAATCTTGCTTGTGTATGATGTGTGTTGTGGGTATTGAATGAATGAGAGATGTGTCAACTCTCGCGGTATATCGGATGGAAACCCGGACATAAATTTCATAGCCGATTCCGAATGGACGGTAATATGATCTGTACTCGGGACACAACTCCACGTACCGTTTGAGTAAACGTCACCCTCTTTTGTTTTGTGTTGCTTTTGTTTATTTATTTTTCGTCACTTGAATCCTGTATGTTGTTTATTTATGCATGATTCAATCGAGCGCATGGGCTTAGTAAGTGGAATGAAAGATCCCCTATGGGGAGGGGTTAAAGCCCTTTACCACGATGCTTTGCCGCGCCGGTTGATGTGTGTTCGGTTGGATGCCAGATACGTTCAATCGGGCATATTTAATTTGATATTAATGTCTTTATCTTTTTATGCATGGTTCAATCAAGCGCATGGGCTTAGTAAGTGGAATGAAAGATCCCTTATGGGGAGGGGTTAAAACCCTTTACCACGATGCTTTGCCGCGCCGGTTGATGTGTGTTCGGATTGGATGTAAAATGTGTTCAATAGGGCATACTTGGTTTTGATATGATTGGCTCTATTTTTGTATGTGTGATGTGACGCGCATGGGCTTAGTATGTTGGTCTAAAGGTCCTCTCTTTGAGAGACCAAGAGCCCCAAAAGGCCACTTTTACGGCAGTACTTCGCCGCGCCCCTTTATTTTGTTGTTTATGTATTGCGTCCCATTTCATGCGTCAGGTCTGTTCCCGTTTGAACGCGTTTACGAACGCAACTCGAACGCACATGCATTTTGCCTTATCATGCATTAGGTCTCATTTCCGTTCGAACGCGTTCACGAACGCCATACGAACGTGAGCATTCTGTTTCATTTCATTTCCGTTCGAACGCGTTAACAAACGCCATACGAACGTGAGCATTTTGTTTCATTTTCGTTCGAACGCGTTAACAAACGCCATACGAACGTAAGCATTCTGTTTCATTTCCGTTCGAACGCGTTATCAAACGCCATACGAACGCGAACCTTCTGTTTACCGTTCGAATGCGTTTACGAACGCTACACGAACACGAACACACTGAACTGAGACATATTCATCACATGCCATGTATAATTGTTTCTTAGGTGATTGTTTTATGGAACCACACATAGTCATTCTTATCTTTGTGCACGTAATAAAGAAAAACATGTTTATTCCATTAGTTGCGTCATTTGCCTTAGTCTTGATTTAACGTATTACGATTCATATACCTATGCCATGATGACTTTGGAGTATTATTTCTTGTGATATATCGGATGGAAACCCAGACATAAATTCCGTAGCCGATTCCGAATGGACGGTAATGCGGTCTGTACTTGGGATACAATTCCACGTATCACTTGGAAAAGTGCTCACATGTATGCTTGTGCTGTTATTATGTATGCTTGTGTTTTTCATGAATATGATATGCTGAATGAAGTTGTATGTTCATTGTTACTTTGAGGTATTTTCAGGCATGTGTTCTTAGATATGAGATATATGTGAAATGTATGTATAAGTTTTATTTCATACCCGTGAATATAGAAGCATGATATTTTTAGGAATAAGTGTTACTTAAGCCTGATTAAATTATTACATAAATCCTGTTATTACAAGTGGCATAAGTAAGGGACCATTCCGAACCCAATGGTTTGAGGTCTTCCCTTGCGAGGGGTGAGTGCGGCCTTAAATCTCATTTTCCCGGTTCACACCAGGTGGCGACTCCATCATTCTCCGGTTTAGTCCCCCGTGGCTACTCCGTACTCCCGACCGGGCCGCGAGCCCGGGACAGCATGCGTCGCCCCAGATTTCTATGTTCCCACAGTATGCAATGACCTCGACTTGCATAGTTTAACAAGATTATCCGTGGTCGTCATAATTCTTGAGTGGGTGAATTATGGACACGAAATTGGATTTCATGACTGATAAACCTAAACTTAGAGAGTCTCACAATATGAAGTGTACTCATTGAGCACTTGGGCAACGCGTTATGAATAATACAGATTATTTATAATACTTCACCGAATTAAGTAAGTTAGTTCGAATCATTTAAACGATTAAATGAAAACACATGCTTTCGGGAATTTTGGTCAATTAATAATTAATGTGTATTTGTATTTGATATAAAATTTGATTTGATACATATTAATTAATTGTCAAATGAGACTTTGACACATTCCATTAATATATGTATTTGTTATTTAATGTAAATAAAAATACATATATAATAATAATTATATTAATTAATTATTTAGATATTTTAATGTTAAATATTTAAATAATTAAATGATATTTATATTTCATAAATATTATGTTATATGGCTAATTATTATTGGTTACATGTGGCATGTTTTAATTAAGCTTTAGGTATGCAAATTTGATTTGTTAACGTAAATTTTAATTTTATTTAATTGAATTAAATTAGGAAATTGACTAAAATACCCCTCTATAGTCGGTCATCATATTTTTTAAAGTAAAAAATTTTCTCTTTCCCTTCCAATGGAAGCTAAGGCCGAATTCCACTTCCAAAAATGCTCTCAAATTTTGCTTGGTGATTCAAGAAAGAAAAATGAAGAAAATCAAGAAAAAACTTTAGGAAATTAAGAGATTAAAAGTAATCCTCAATATCCCTAAGCTTGGAAAGCATGTTTCTTGTTCTTGATCATCTAGATAGATTCTAGGGTTTCTTCTTTTCTTAAGAATTTGGGGTTTTTTTTGATTTGGAGGATGAAATTGAAGACTTTGTGCATGTGTGAAGTAGATTTGAATGATATTATTGTAATATTTGTTCAATTTGATCATTTGATGATATGTTGCCATTCTAGAGTATTATGACCACTCTTGTAATGCCTAGAATTGTTCTTGGGTGCTTCATTGGTGGTGGCTTGGATTGTTGTCAGTATTAATATGATTAATATTGAGAAAGTTGGATTAAAGCATGAAAAATTGATAATTTTTGTTACAAAATCAGATATGGAAAAACTGGGTTTATTGTGATGAAAATGATGTCATATAAATGTATTGGATGTATTTTGGGTGTTCGAACAATTGCCGGAAATTGTTTCGGAGTTGAAATATGCGAAAACGGCGAAAAACGGCGTTACCGGGTGACGGCTGCCCAAACAGTGAATTGGTCACTGTTCGGGCAGCCCATGAACTGCCCTAGTACTGTTGAGGCTGACCTGGGCATCCCCCATGTGCATTGGGTAGTCGGTTCGGTCAAAAACGCGTTTTATGCCATTTTGCGGAAAAATATTTTCGTAAAAGTTTCGCGATGTTTCTTAACTATTTATGTCATTATTTGATATCGAATAAATATGTTTAGGTGAATATAAATAATAAATTATTCATATTGGATATTGAATAATTTATTCGGTAATTTAAAAGGTTTTAAAATTACGATTTCACCCGAACCGCCAGCTTCCGATGCGCCCGCGCCAAAACCCGAACAGTTCCAACCCATGGGATTTAAAAATATCATATTCTAATCGATTTCGAGGGCATGCGACCAATATTACTCGTATCAAAAGGGTTGGGGAAACACCAATCTTCGAAAATTTCTCAGAGATTGATACATATTTCAAAAGAATGATATTGCATAATAATTTTCTTAAACTTGTTGTAAAAACCAAAAGTGAGATGAGATCTCACTTATGGTTTCGGATCAATGGGAAATTAATAAGGTTATCCATTCAAGAATGGTGCCTGATCACGGGTCTTCGAAGTGGTTCTTCCGTTCAGATGAAAGTGTATCAGAAGGTGATAGCCATAATAATGAGGATGAGAAGACGCATCATTGTAGCGTATGGATTATGTTATGAGGAGATTGGATAACATTGATCTTAAAATATCTTCCATTCGCTCATCCATTAACGAAATGTCAAAACAAGATAAAGAGTTTAGGCAAACTATGCTGGATAAAATGGATGCAAAGATGGTCGAGCAAAAACGTTTCAAGGAAAATGTCATGACTTTTATTAATACATATAATAATCCATCATTCACATATTATTATGTTGGGCCATCATATGAGGTAATCATAATAAATAAGTACACTAGCAGTTTATGTGACTTTTTTTTTATTGAAAGTATATTTGATTGTATGCAGGATCATACATGGACAACACCAATAGTGAGACCCGAAGAAACTACACCATCAATTAGGCCTGAAGAAACACCATAAATTTGGACTAAATAGACAATGGCAGCAGCTGTTCCAGCCACGTATGACGAAATCATATGCATTTTGACCCGTCGATCGAAAGGTTGTAGTATGTTTGGGAGGCAATTAAAGAAGTGCATGACAATTAGTAGTCCTTTTGTTGTACCTCCGACTAAGAGGTATAAATTTGATTCCAATGGGAATTTGGTTGTGGAGGAGAGCACATAAGTAGATGTTGACCCAGTGAGAGGCATTGATGACCCGTAATTATTAATAGAGTTAAATAAGTGAATGAATGGTGTGATTAATGTCACCCGACCAATGAATTTCGTTCCATCCTTCTACAAGGTAATATCGGGACAAGAAGAATGTGGATGACTTGTAGATAATGTATGCAACAATTGTAAATATTTGATTATGATTGTAAACATCTTATATAAAAATTCAATTTCTTATATGTCACAACATGTGAACGAGTACCTATGTTTGCTGAGTAGACGATATCTCAGATATCCTAATGCGATGATCCAAAAAGTTACGCACACAAATACATGATTTTTGTAAGTACTATTTAATGATAGTTATATTAACACAGTTATATATATATTGACTGATCTTTTATAATTTATGGGTTCTTGAAGAGCATATGTGAGATGTCAGGTGGTGACAATGATAAAATACAGTACATTAAGACAATTATAAATTACTATCATGGCTCAAAATTCAATACGTTATCGAAACCATGGAGGGATGTCGATTACGTGAGTGACCTTATTATCGATTTGAAGTTAATATATGTTTTCATATTATTCCTTTATTAATTATAGTTATGGTTATGACAAGTTTTCATTCCGATCAATTTCAACAATACTCATTGGGTCTATGCACAAATTTACCTAACAAGTAAGCATATTCAGACACTAGATTCATACATGGTTCTTAATGAGGCCAAATATTTCTAAATATAATGGCGCATCTTCTACATATTCTTCCTAAGTAGATAGAACATGGTGGATTTTTATACGGAT
Organism: Zanthoxylum bungeanum; assembly: GCA_019454045.1. Lineage (NCBI taxonomy): Eukaryota > Viridiplantae > Streptophyta > Magnoliopsida > Sapindales > Rutaceae > Zanthoxylum > Zanthoxylum bungeanum. The sequence goes on from SKCR01037564.1 coordinate 144,064, forward strand.
AGGCTGAAGCTAAACAATGATGAGCCCTGAAAATTTTCATGAATGCATTAGTTATTTTATGTTGTCTAAATTGCCTAAATTTAATTCTAATCATGCTTTTTTCTTTAGGAAGAAGATTGTTGTAGATATATTTTTAGGCAACATTGTTATTTGAAAATTTAATGTAACTGACATTTATATGAATGTTATCAATAAGTGTAAGTTACTTAAATATTTTTCATACATAATCATATTCATACATAATTTAAATATATTTGATTGGATTAGTATATCTCTTGCGATTATGTTCATGACATCGTGTACAATAATAATTAAGGTGGGATGTCTCTTCACCTGTAAACGAAACTCGAACTGTTTTACGCCAGCTTGTGGTTGTTGATGCAACTAGAGGATATAAGATTTCTTTTAGTATGACCCAACTAGCAATGTCACCAACTGGAATGATCAGTTCCTCTTATGCATATAATAATGAGTCTTAAGTAGATATGGGAACATAGGCTCACATGATCAATTTGACAAAACATAAAAAATGCAATTGTATGGGCACATATTAGTTGATCCAATTGAAAAACTCTACAACTACACGTCCTATCAAGTAAATCAACGAACCTCTCATGTATGCCACCACCTCTAACCTGATATTGATGATCAGAGACATGTGACACGTTCATACTATGTGCGATTGTTTTCCTTTCATCCACTATGTTATGAGCCCAAGCGGTTAGTCGAGTTATCATCGACTCGACCATCTTCTTTCTATCATAAAACTATTTTTGTATTTTTTTTCTCTGAAGAAGTCTATCGTGTGAGTTACTTGGAATTTTCTTGCCTCTTTAATCAAAGAATTGACACTCTCAACAATGTTAGTAGCAAGAATACTATACTGTCTCCCTTCAAATTGTGAACGAGCCCAATTACGCACACCCACATCCTCCTCCAAATAACTAGCTGCATCAAAATGCATACCCCACATGCTCCACATTTATTTTCAAACTCAATCAGATCACACTCTTTCACTACATCAATAAACGACAACTTAAATTTCAACCATGCTTTTGGTTCCATCTTGAAAATGGATTTCAAGTTGCCTTGTACATGATAAAAACAAATGCCATGTTTTGCGGTTGGGAGCACCATGAGGACAACTTTTTCAATTGATTTATGTCGATCAGAAATGAATACCAACTCTGGAACATCCCTAATAACTTCAAACAATTTGTGCATAAGCTACTCCCATGATGCGTCATTCTTGGTATCACCAATACCAATAGAAACCATAAATAATTGATTATTTCCATCCAAGTATGTTGCCACAAACAGTGTCCATTGATATTTACCTTTCAAATGTGATTCGTCCACCGCAATAACTGGCCGAATAAACTGTAAAAATCCATTGATATAAGATCTCAATACTAGAAAATAGTACATGAAGTTATCATCCTAATTCTTCATAAGGTGTGTTATCGTGCTGGGTTTGCATTGTTGCAAAACAAATGAGTACCGATGGAGTAAGTTATATGACTCTTCTTCACTCCCTTTTAATAATTCCAAAGAGACTTTTTTCGCTTTGTATTCTTGCTGATAAGATAACTTCACATTATGATCGTGGTTGACATCGAATATTATATTATTTGGAGAGTATATTCGGCGACCATCAATATACTTATTCTTGATAATATGACCAACAACCCGACTTTTTGTTTGTCTACGTTCGTTATTGAATATACCATTATAACATGTATGCAGTTCAAGCTTGTCACACCGCATTACAACCCAAGGAACATTAATTTCATCATTCTTTCCGGTTGCTCGAAATCTTCATTTACATGAATCCGAAGCACACTGCATATCAAAATATGTCTTAGTGCGCTTGGAAACCTTGAACTCAAACTTTTTTCTTATAGAGAACATATGTTCAATTCCATATACATGACATTCTCTGCAAACAAATGACCAACACAAATACCATCAAAACTAGATTCGACGACCATGTCTAGAGCAATCCAATCATATGTCATTGGATGGGGCATTAACTTAAGTGGATCAAAAAAGGAAACGTGCTCATTTTTCTGACTATTACACAATTGCTCATCATTCCATAGACTATAGCCATTGTCATCATTCCATGTTGGCGAATAACGGGGACCCTCAGTTTCCACTCCGATACCAAATGCTTCTGATTAAGTGGTTGGTGCGAACTCCGTACTTTCATGAAAAACAACTGTATTTTTATTTGAAGGTGTCAAATAAGACTTTATCAAAACTTTAGGATATGTTGTCACACAAAAAAGAGTCAAAACTGTGGTTTGCTAGTGGAGAATTTAGTATTAATAAAGCCTTAACCATTTCATCACTCGTAATGTCCACAGGGAATCATTCATGACCATCTGTACCGAAAGCAGATTTAAAAACTAACTTCAAAGAAAAGCGGTATTCATTTGAACTTTTACTGATTGTCGTTTTCAATTAACTGATCAAATGTAATATCATTTGGAACAATAATCACAATTATTATTCCATCATGATAATCCATTCTACCGGCCTCTGAACTTATCCATGTCCATTATAACCACATTTTCATCACAATTAAATCCATTAAACCTGCACAATCACACAACATGAATAAATTTTTAATTTCTTACATAAAATTGAAACTTAGTCTTTTGAGCATCGATATGGGCGTCCGGATGCCTGCGCGGACACCCATGCATTCCCAAGAATTCTGGGCGCCGCATGGTCGCCTGAGAAAGAAAACAGGTGTTTTCTACTAGTCATGCGGGCGTCTGCACGAACGCCTGCTCAATAAAATGGGCACCCATGCAAGATTGTGGGCGCCCATGATGGCACATGAGAGATAACGTGGACGCCCACTGTCACATTTATCAGAGATTGCGAAAACTAAATGTTAATAATCTTATTTGATTGCGTTTCAATTGATGAATTGACCTTTCCCAACATTTATGAGTGAAGATGTAAAAATATTTCTATTAAAAAAGTAAGAGATTCGTGGAGTATCTGTGATTTTTATGGGTGAGATCTTTAGGTTTTTTTTTTTAACTTGAAAGTGATGGTAATTTGGTCTTCAAAACCTTTCTCTGGCCGTTAGAAATATTGGTCAATTTTTATAATGGATAAATGAAAGTGGTTATTTTTGCAAATTTCCCATAGAATAATATGGCCTTATAATGTGATTGGTTTCTCATTAGTCACTAGAAAGCAAGAAAATTTTCTTGTACGCTAAGATCCCCAAATTAAATTAGCCTAAGGTTCAATGCAATTTAAATCTTACTTTAGTACATTCGTGTCTTCCAGCTTACAACTCACTGTGGTATCAAATGCGTACCTTTAGGCTATGCGAAGCCATGACCTAGCCATCGGGCATAATAATTCACAATCACTCTCCGCCGCATTCAGCAGGCTGCCGCTTCGCATTGAGGAGAGACCTATATTGGCTAAAACATCTAAAAAAAATATGATCATTTTCACATTAATTTTGAAAACCATAGTGAAAATACCAAAAAGTTTGAAAATCTGGCTTCTTGCTTGTGGTTCAGAACAAGCATCTCGATTTTTCTTGCTTCAAATGATCACCTGATGTGTTGGAAATTACTTCTGTCTGACTTGGCATACATGTTACTTCCCGCTTAGACTGCAAAGTCGTCTGTCATCGGCAGTCCACGCTTGTTTTTGTCCTTCATCGCAGATCCCGGCAAAAGTTCATCACTCAGTACCTGCATTAGCATCATATGGGACAACAATATCCAGCATTTCACTCGCACTGCCTCATTTGGGACAACGATATCCAGCATTTCAATCACACTAGGCAGCTGCCGGCACAACTCGGAATTTCTCTTCTCATCATTCTATTTGTGAATACAGCAGAAGCAACTGATTTTCTGACTTTATCCACGTTAATTAGAAAGCATTTCAGCTTTTCTCACTCATCAAGCTAGAAATGGTACTACTTACTGTAAAGGATTAACAAGCAGCCAGTCACATAAGTAAAACGTCATTTCAAAATAAGAGGCCACCACTAGAATGAAGTTGGCTGTTGCTTATCAAAATGCAAGTCATTTATCATTTCAGAGCACAGCATGGTATATAATGTAGAAGGCAATACGTATCAAAATTCCTAGTCATCACTCATCGACACCAACTGAAAGAAAGGGACATTAGTAATGTCTAAGAAAAATTGCTGCCGGAACCATAAATAGAATTGTGTGACAAAAATTCTCCCCATGTACTAAGGTTGGTTCATGTAACCATTTAATAATTTTATGCCATAACAAAAGGTTTCCAGTCGCCGTAATTGCAATAAGAGCATCAAAATGAATTTGCTCTAGTACAGTTCTCGGCTGCGTTTGGCAGCAGCAACAACTGCATTCATTAATATCCCGCGAAATCCACTTTTCTCCAACTCGTGAATACCAGCAATAGTAGTCCCACCCGGCGATGCAACATCATCTTTCAACTGACCTGGATGCTTCCCACTTTTAGTGACCATTGATGCTGCTCCTAATACCTGCAGAATAGACAATTTAGTTAGCTGTGCAAAAGATTTGATGTAATAGGTGTAATTCTGAAGCTAAATATAGCATTCACATGAAAGAAGCAAACTAGAAACTACTTGAACCCCAGCCCAACACAAGGAAAACGAAAACAGAAAATACTTCCTCGCCTTCACTCCTAATACAAGGAAGAAAACAGAAAAATACTTCTTCACCGTCACTTAAAGTAATGGAATCAAATTTGAAAAGATATTGCATAATTCCTAAACTTCAGCCAAACTTGCCATATAACTACAAGTTCTTTTCATTCGGATGCATGCTAGTATAAACTATAAAGATAAGGATAGCCCAGCGGAAGAGGCTTCCCACACTGTGGGCTCTAGGGAAGATTCAATGTCCGCAGCCTTACCCTTGCAATTTTTTGCAAATAAGCTGTTTACGCGACACGAACTTGCAACCTCCAGGTCATAATGGAGTAACCTTATTGTTACACTAAAGCTCATCCTCATACCTATATGCTAGTACAAAGGGTGAAATTCAAAATTAGTTGAAACCTTCATTCCATACTAAAATTTAGCATCTAGTATCAGATAACTGGTATTATGGAACATAATAGGAAGACATTTATGGTCTCATATTTAAAATTTTGTTATCATCCCAACTCATTTCTATCATATTTGCATAAACATATTATTATTATGGATTTTCCAATGCACCAAAATATGGATATCAAGTTGTATTGGGGCTAACTGAATCAAAACAATTACTTACAACAATAAATTTAAGCCATAAGGCAATCATATTGCAAGCAAATATTACGTTTCATCACTTGTAATGACTCAATACTATAACCTATTTTATGCTAGCCATGTGGTACATATCTCCCTCAAAAGGGGGAGGTATAGAGTCTAATTATGTAACTAGTTTCTCAAGGATGGAAACTCTTCAATCCAAAAACTCAACTACTCACCCACATCCCTTTCGCACGTATACACCCAAAAAGAAAGGAATACAGAAAGAGTTAGGGGGTTAGAGTGGGAGAGTTCCACTGTTGAATAGCTCATAAAACCGATGGACCTAAAAAAGGGTGTAAAAATAAAATATGGATCTAATTGACTTACCGTCTGAGAAGCCAGACCAAGTGCAAGTTCTCGTGGTAGCCCTGCAGCCACACCTCCATCAGCCAATGCTTCAATTGCCAAAAATATGTATGCTGGGCACTGCCACTGAAAAATTTAGTAAAAAAAGTGTTTAGTAAAACATCAAATCAAAGTTAATCTATCTTGAAACAGGCACATTTAAACAAACACAAGTAGGTCTCTTTTTATGGTTACTTATTTACATAGGAATCTAGATTCTAGAATGAAAAAAGATTGGTGAGAGCCAAAAATAGCACCTCTGGGCAATGATTACATGAAAGAATTTTCTAAGCATAATATATAATCACAAAATCTACATACCTCAGGCCAGTGATTGCATCAAACAATTTCTCATCAGCTCGCCATACCTTGCCAACTGATCCGAATAATTTATAAATTAGTTCTCCATCCTCTTCTGTTGCAGTTCCTCCCAAGCTCATAACTACTTAAAGTGCAAGTATTAGAGAATTGTACAATTTTCGTGCATGTATTACGAATTTGACATGAAAATTAAGGATTGCAAAAAGGAGCAATAGGGACTTAATAACCTAAAAGTTTACTAAAATGTCAGAGGAATGAAGGTAAGTTCATTTTTTTTCCTAGGTAAGAAACAAGCACTTTGCTTCATTGATGAAGGTGAAGAGGAGAACAATGGTTCACATTCCATCAAAAAGAAAGAAAGTATACCTGTTGCAGCCTCACCTACAGCGGAAGGTGTATTAGGCATAACTCTAATAAACCGGCTGTGACCAGCCCATTCCTAAACAAAATATAACATTTCACTTCAATCACCCATAACATAAACATATATAAACAAAGTAAACAAGCAATTGGATGCATAAAGCTGGCTGAAGAAAGAAGGTGCAATTACAAAATGGGAAAATAAACCAGGAGAGCATAGCATCCCAATTATAGTATTAAAAGTAAGCATATTTCATTCAAAAATTTGGACTTTCTGATGTTTCAATTAATTTCCTCCTCTTCTTCTCTATTTTTTCTTCCTCCTACTTCTCTCTTACAGTTCACCAACGGTACAATATTATTAAGTCGAATCGCTTAGACAGTATTTTAATCAATGAAAGAGTACACATATACTACCAGAACTATCACAATGAACAAGCTATCTTCAGAGCTCATTCATTTTAGATATTAATCAACTGCAAAACATAATCATAACAATTACATGCTGATACCAGTTTCTCTCTGACTAAACGATTTGTACAATGCCCAAATAATAGGATGCAAACCTGGAGGTCTTTCAACTTTACTCCTGCAGCAACAGAAACCAAAAGCTTCTTCTTTGACAACAGTGGCCTCAACTGCAAGGCCACGTCTTTAACTGTTACAACACCACAAGACGGTTTGAAAATATCAATAAAATTATATTACCTCAAAAATCAACAAAACATAAACATAAACCGTCTCCTTTTAATGAGAGATCCCTCATTTTATCATTTTAAAAAATGGAGATCAAGCTAAAAACAGAAAAACATGAACTCAAATGCACTATATGACAAAACATATTGCACAAGTGTGTTTTTCTTGTATTCTAGTTTGATTCTTATTTTATTAAAAATGAGTGTGTTATATACATAGGGTGGGATCTTATAACTTAAATTTTTGACTTAAATCATTCTAGACATTAACATCTAACCATTAATTTAAGTCAATCCAATAGATCATAGTGAATGAATTTACATCATTAAATGTTACTTTAACTTTGAATATCTACAATTAAATTTCTTAAATCATTAGCCTATATTTTGAATCCGTGTTTTTCCTGTCTTTTAGTGTATCACTTGACTCCCTCATTTATATTCACAGAAAAATTTAATTAAAAAAAATATTTAGAGAAAGGACAATACCTACTTGGGGCTTCACAGAGAAAATAACCACATCGCTGCCTTCAACAACCTATTAATATAACAAATCACTTGCATAATAATTTCCAGTATAAAATTTAAAAAAAAAAAAAAAATTAGTTAACGAAAATGAGAAAGTGGTTAGTGGTTGCTTACGGCGTTATTGCTGGATACAACTTTGACGCCGATGGACTCAAAAGCGGTTCGACGGTTGAGATTGGAGTGGACGGCGGTGCAGATACGATCGGGAGACAGGACACCTGAGTTCACCACACCTTTCGCAATGCTCTCCGCCATTTTTCCGGCTCCAACGAAACCTATTTTAAAGCTATCGGCCGGAATAGGAACCGTCTCCATGACCACGTAGTTAGCAGCTGCTCCTGGTAAAAAATTTTCTTTTAATTTTTTGTTTTTGCTAAAATCGCCACTAAAGTTTCAGTATCAAACTGTGAGTTAAATAAACAAATCACGAATGGTAATAGATAAGGATTGAAGGATTGAATTAGAATCCTATTTATGAACGACACGAGGTTCTGGTTAAATTTTGTAATAGTTTAAATTAAAATATGTAAAATGGTAATTTACAATTAAGTCTCTCTCCTAAAACTGAAGTAGGTCAATTTTTATTAGTTTATTCTTTGAAAAGTAAAATCCGCGCTTATACAATAATTTAATAATGTTGAGGGTAATTTCTGACAAGCTCAAAATCCTACAAATCATCCTGCGATCGACCGTCTGTCTAATAGGTTTTACGGGCCGGACCTTCATTTTGAAGTCCGATCCGGATTTTTTTAATCTCGGATTGAGTTGGATTCGGATTTTTTTGACACCCTTAGTTAAAGAAGATTAAAATTCTTACAATGATAAAACAATTTAGTTTATGTATAATATTTTAGTTTATGAGATTTAACTTATTGTACGTTGTAAAATTATGTCACTTAAATTAATAAAATTTTAGTTTCAAATTAAAATAATTATTTATTTTTTTAGATTAATTAATATATCGTTTTATAACTTTTAATAAATTTAATAATAAATATTAATAGTTTAGTACAACACGGGTAAATTTATCTTTAAAAAATAGGTAATTTCTTTTTCTCTTCAAATTCCATGCATAAACCAGATAATGAAATTAAATATCCTTATTTCCTCTCCTCTCATCTATTCTTTTTCTAACAAACACCACATAAATGTACGTATAAAAGTGACAAATAAAAAAGCTCTCGTTGTTATAAAAAGGGGAGAAAATAAAATACTTGTAATCTTGCATACTTTCATTAATAGAATAAATAAATTTATAGGAGTTACTCTCTATTTTTAGAGAGATTATAATGAGATTATTATCCTAAAATAATATGGGAAAAGTTATAAAAAGTAAAGGTAGAATACAAACACTATTAAAGTAAATGGACTACTCATATTGACGTGAAACTCACTTGGATGTTTAAGGCTAAGCAAACCCCTAGCAACGGATAGAACATCAAGCATCGCGAATTTGATTTTGTAGGAACAAAACTCTTACAAGGCCACAAATAAGACCCCACAAAGAACTTGTCTTTGAGAACCCTTAAGATGATTCATTGTAGTGTTCTGCTAGCACGGAGACGCCACTAAGGTTGCCACGTCTTAAATAAGTCGATTGTATGAAATAAGATGAATCTCTCTTTTAAGCAATTTTGGACAAAGCCATGCTTTCAAATGAAGCAAATTTTCAAAATTGGATGATTACCTTTCCATTAAGAAGATATGAGTTTATATAGTATAAAGGAAAAAAAATCCTAATGGACATAAAATGACTAAAACATATTTAATGGCTAACTAATGGCTATTTAAAGGCTATGCCCTTAATAGTCATTTAATAATCTAGACAGCATAACATAAATGTCAAACAAGGTGGCTAAAGTCATCAACAACTTTGCCAAAAAATTCAACAAAAATGAAAAACAACAAAACCACAAAAATCCAACAAATGTGGCAAGTTTTTCAAAGTCATGTCTAAATTGTCTCCTTGACAAAAACATCCCCAAAATTTGTGGCCTGAATGTATATAGACTCGATGTGTTTTGAAGCCTAATAATTCTTGTCTTGGCCGAATTTTTGGTGTTGTACTTAATTCGGCTTGATTTGTCAAAAATGTACTTGACTTCCGAATTGCTGGTGTGTTAATCTGGTATGATTTGGGTGAAGTGAAATAGCTTTGGACCCACTCCATAGAAGCCCCCATATGTTGTCATTATGCCTTGGAGTTTTCTGTCACACTCGACCATGGCATTCTGTGCTAGCCCCGCCATTGTGTCTATAATCTTCTTAGCTCTCTGGCGTGTGATTGGCCCTGAGGACACTTGCAAAGGCTCTACCATATTGCTGGTCGTGACATCTAATGTTCCTTGAGTGGCTGGATTCGTGTCATTCCCTCCCACTTGAAAATGATTCGACCTTGAATATGTACCTGCTCCAAAAAGAGTTAAGTCAGAAATATTAAATGTAACAGACATATTATACTCACCTTGTAAATCCAGCTTGTACGCATTGTCATTAATTCATTCCAAGACTTGAAATGAACCATCCTCTCTCGGTTGTAGCTTGGAATTACGTTGTTCAGGAAATCTCTTTGTGCGCATATGTACCCAAATCCAATCTCCATACTGAAATACCACACGCTTTCTTCCCTTATTGGCATGAGAAACATATTGCTCATTCTTCCGCTGTATGTACTCTCTTACTTTCTCATGTATGTGTTTCACTAAATCAGCTTTCCTTTTTCCATCTAACTATGCATGCTCATCAACAGGAAACGGTAACAAATCCAATGGAGTTAGTGGCTGAAAACCATAAATAATTTCAAATGCTGGATAAGATGTAGAAGAATTAATGCTACAGTTATATGCAAATTCAATAAAAGGCAAACAATCCTCTCAAGTTTTTAAGTTCTTAGTGATAATAGTACGCAAAACTGAGTCAAAGTCCTATTAACCACTTCGGTCTGCCCATCAGTTTGGGGGTGACAAGTAGTAGAATATAAAAGTTTAATTTCTAACTGACCCCATAAAACTTTCCAAAAGTGACGAAGAAATTTAACATCACGATCTGAAACTATACTTCGTGGAATTCCATGGAGCCGTACTACTTCTCTAAAGAACAAGTCAGCAATGTTAGTGACATCATCAGTCTTATGACATGTTATAAAATGTGCCATCTTACTGAACCTACCAACCACTACAAAGATGTAATCTCTACCATGCCTAGTCCTAGGTAAACCCAATATAAAGTCCATTGATACATCTACCAATGGCTCACTAGGTACAGGTACTGGTGTGTACAACCCATGAGGCATAACCTTAGATTTAGCTTTTTTACAAGTTAAGCATTTATCACACAAACGCTCAATATCTCTTCGCATTTTAGGCCAATAAAAATATTCACTCAATACCCCTAAGGTCTTAGCAATTCCAAAGTGCCCCATTAAACCTCCCTCATGTGTTTCCCTTACTAACAACTCACGCATACTACAACAGGAGTGCATAATCTATTCTCCCTAAACAGAAACCTATCATGTTGCTAGAATTTACTAAATGATGACTTTTCACATGCAGCATAGATAGTACTAAAATCAATATCACTTGCATAAATTTCCTTAATAAATTCAAACCTAAGCATTCTTGCACTCAATGAAGTAAGTAAAACATACCTTCGTGATAGTGCATCGACGATAATGTTTTCCTTACCTTGTTTGTAGTGGATTACATATGGAAATGTCTCAATAAACTCTAACCATTGTGCGTGTCATTTGTTCAGCTTACCTTGGCCCTTCAAATGCTTTAATGATTCATGATCTGTATGGATCACAAACTCTCGAGGCCACATATAATGTTGCCAAGTCTCAAGAGCTCCCACTAGCGCATACAACTCCTTGTCATAAGTGGGGTACCTCAAAACTGCTATATTCAGCCTCTCTCTAAAGTAAGCTATTGGTCACTTTTCTTGCATAAGAACCGTTCCAATGCCTATCTCAGATGCGTCACACTCAATCTCAAATTTCTTCTCAAAGTTGGGTAGCGCCAAAACTGGTGCATTGCACAACTTCATTTAAGATCCTGAAATGCACGCTCTTGCTCTTCTCCCCATTTGAAGCCAGCAGTTTTCTTCACTACTTCAGTCAGTGGTGCTGTAATACTGCTGAAGTCTCTAAAAACCTACGGTAGAAGCTTGCTAATCCATGGAAGCTTCTGACTTCTGTCACAGTTGTCGGTGTAGGCTAATCCTGAATTACCTTTACCTTCTCTACATCAACTTCGATGCCATCTGTACTTACAACAAAATCAAGGAAAACAATCATATCCATACAAAAAGTGCACTTACCAAAGTTAGCATACAATTTTTCTGCCTCAACACTTCAAGAACATGATTCAAATATGTAACATATTCATCTAATGTTTTATTGTAAACTAAGATGTCATCAAAATAAACTACAACAAACTTACCTATAAATGCACGCATAACATGATTCATCAATCTCATAAATGTGCTAGATACGTTTGTAAGACCAAATGGCATAACTAACCATTCATACAAGCCATACTTGGTCTTAAATGTAGTTTTCCAATCATCTCTCTCTCTCATGCGAATTTGATGGTATCCACTCTTTAAATCAATCTTACTAAAAACTTTGGAACAATGCAATTTATCCAACATGTCATCTAGTCTAGGAATATGATGACAATACTTTACCGTTATATTATTGATCACTCGACAATCAACGTACATACGCCATGACCCATCTTTCTTAGGAACTAGAAGAACTGGTACCGCACACGTACTCATACATTCTCTGACATACCATTTCTCCATCAACTCTCTCACTTGCTTCCGAAGTTCCTTTATTTCCTCCGGATTGCTTCGGTAGGCTGGTCTGTTGGGAATGACTGCGCCAGGTATGAAATCTATCTGGTTCTCAATACCTCTAATGGGTGGAAGGCCCACTAGGAATGTCTTCTGTCAGCACATCACTGAATTCCTATAAAAGAGATGAAATAGACACAGGAAGTAAATGGCCAATGTTAGCAATACAAACATGGCGATCCTTGTAGACTAGCAAAATCATAAGCTTTCTAGCCTTAAAAGCAATCCTCGCTTCACCCTCACCCATGTAGAAGCTCTTTTTCACTCGCCCTTTTGTTTCCCCCTTAAGTTTACTCACACTCCTATTGGGAACACTCAGGCCTTTAGCCTTATTATCCTTACTAGGTTCGATCACACTCCTCTCACGTGTTTTCTCAAAGGTTGTGTTTGCACTCTTGTTCTCTATATCACTCTCAAGTTGTAACTTGACTTGAAAGGAATATTAATTCTTGAACCCATCGTGTATGACCTTCTTATCAAACTGCCATGGCCTGCCCAAAAGAATATGTCCTGCATGTATCGGTATCACATCACATAGGACATCATCTGTGAATGGCCCAATGGTAAAGCTCAATAATACCTACTTAGTCACCTTTATTTCGCCATAATCATTTAACCACTGCAACTTGTAAGGCTTGGGATGCTTCAAGCAATCTAATCTCAACCTCTCAACTAAAGTCGTACTTCCGACATTAGCACAACTGCCCCGTCAATGATCATACTACACCCATTTCCATTCACATGACAACTAGTGTGAAATATGTTCTCCCTCTGCTGATCGCTCTTATCCTCAATAATTTGTGCACTCAAAACACGCTTGACATTAATGACAAGTTATCCAGCGGGTATGCAGCTCCCTCTCTGTCACTAGTATCCTCAATCTCAAGCTCATCATCATCAACCTCAACCTCACTGTCGGTAGAATGTACCTCTCCACTCTTCTTATCAATCACTAAGGTGCCCCCGTTGGGGCACTGTGAAGCATAGTATCTCATGCCCAAACACTTGAAACACTTGATGTCCTTAGTCTTTGGTGTTGTACTCTCAGGTTTCGGTCTAGCCTTGCTTGGTTCTGCAACTTCTTTACCCTTGGCACTAGGTCCAGCCTTTGGCTTGTTAAAGACTTCATCCCGTCGATCATTAGGAACCCATTTCCCCTTCCATGCAGAAGTAGTCTGAGTACCAAATCTGGATGTAGACTTCTTCTTGAGTTGCCTTTCTACCTTGATAGCCATGTGAAGCATATCCTTCAAATCAACATAATGATTCAACTCCACCATGTTGGCAATCTCTCTGTTCAAGCCCCGTAGAAACCGTGCCATAGTAGTCTCTGCATCCTCCACTACATTCACCATGATTATGGAAACCTCCATCTCAGTACAGTAATCCTCTGCACTCTTGGCCCCATAATACAAATGTTGTAGTTTTTGATATAACTCTCGGTAGTAATGGCTGGGTATGAACCGTTTCCTCATGAGACCTCGAAGTTCTTCCTATGTCTGAATTGGCCTCTCATGATTCCTCCTTCGTTTGGTGACAATTTGATCCCACCAAATCATTGCATAATCAGTGAATTCCATGGCTGCCAAATTGATCTTCTTCTCATCAGAGTAATTATGATAATTGAAAATCAACTCGATCTTTTTCTCCCACTCCAAATACGCTTCAAGATCATTCTTGTCCTGGAATTTTGGTATCTTGATCTTGATGTTGCTCAAATCACCATCAACATCACCATGTCTATCATAACCTCTCCTGTCATAATCCACAAGTCTGTCATCAAATGCACCTCTACCATCAAATCGTATGTCCCTTCTATCATTCCTCTTATCAAACCTCATATTAGGCCTCATATCAGACCCTCGCTGAAATCTTTCCTGCTCATCATTAAGATCATCAGAATCATCAAACTCATTTTCAGCTTCTTCTTTATCTAGTGGTACATGTCGTGGTGCCACATTCTGAGGTGGTGATATATGATGAGGTGGTGGTGCTCTGGGAACACTGCCTGTTTGATTTCTCTTTACTTCCCTGGACAACGTATCCAAAGCAGCATTCATGTTTTCCATCATATCCATAAACTTCATTTCTAAAGCCTCAAGCTTCTCATCCACTGTCAAACTAGTACCTGCCATCTCAAAGCTTCAACAAACAGATTAGAAGAAACAAATATGTGAACAAAATTATATAATCTATCAATTCACAAGCTCACTTGTTTACACTCAAATATGTATCACTCCACTCCACTCGTGTTTACACTCAATATAATGTGAATATGACTTACCAAAAAGCTCATAACAATGTGTAATCTTCAAGCTAGCATAAACAACAAGAAACCAATATCGGGCAAACATAGTAATGCGAGTTAGAATTAGCAAATACGTAGACTCAATTCAAAGAAAACCTAAAGCTAGAATACTTGAAATAAGGAAATCAAAAAGTAGAACAACAAACAAACAAGTAAGCAAACAATTATGGACGTATGCAAATTCAGACGAAAATTTGGTGCCTCAATAGAAATTTTGATGAATTACCATCCACATACACCTAAATGATAATATGGAACTAACCAAATTCAATCAAAATTTTGAACTTTTTTACTTTTTTTTTGTTTGCTCATCAGATCACTTGAGCTCTAAAATTTTTTCTAAGTGTTGACCAGTTTGGAGTTCGGTATGGGACCGATATGTTTGTTTTTTGGTTCCAGTAGCTATATTTTACTCACAAATTAACCGAAATGGAGACCGTTATGGGACCAATATGACATTAGACCGGTTCCAATAGCTATGTTATCTCCGGGTAGACCGATTTGGAGATCGGTATATAGGTCAGTATGATACTAGTCTGGTTCCAGTAACTATGTAATGCCTAGTTAGACCGGTATGAAGGCCGGTATGAGACCGATATGCAGGTTACCGACAGATCAGAAATACAAAAACACTTAAGAAACACAAAAACTAAGAATCAAGATGAACAAGTATCTTGATGACCAACAAATATAATAAAGACTAAATCAAAAATACAAAGTAAAGATAGAAAAATCAGACATTGTAACCCTAAGCTCTGATACCAAATGATGCGGAACTCACTTGGATGTTTAAGGCCAAGCAAACCCCAAGCACCGCAAATTTGATTTTGTAGGAACAAAAACCTTCCAATGCCACAAAGAAGACCCACAAAGAACTTGTCTTTGAAACCCTTAAGATGATTTCTTGTAGTGTTCTGCTAGTACAGAGACGCAACTAAGGTTGCCACGCCTTAAATAAGTCGATTGCATGAAATGAGGGGAATCTCTCCCTTAAGTTATTTTTGGACAAAGCCAAGCTTTCAAATGAAGCAAATTTTCGAAATTGGATGATTACCTTTCCATTAAAAAGATAAGAGTTTATATAGTACAAAGAAAGAAACCCTAATGGGCATAAAATGACTAAAACATCCTTAATGGCTAACTAAAGGCTATTTAAAGGCTATGCTCTTAATAGTTATTTAATAATCTAGATAATATAGCATAAATGTCAAACAAGGTGGCTAAAGTCATCAACAACTTTGCCAAAAAATTCAACAAAAAGGAAAAACAACAAAACCACAAAAATCCAACAAAGGTGGCAAGTTTTTCAAAGTCATGTCTAAATTGTCTCCTTGACAAAATATCCCCAAAATTCGTGGCCTAAATGTATATAGACTCAATGATGTGTTTTGAAGCCTAATAATTCTTGTCTTGGCCGAATTTTTGGTGTTGGACTTAATTCGGCTTGATTTGTCAAAAATATACTTGACTTCTGAATTGCCAGTGCGTTAATCTGGTATGACTTGGGTGAAGTGAAATAGCTTTGGACCCACTCCATAGAAGCCCTCATGTGTTGCCATTATGCCTTGGAGTTGTCTGTCACACTTGACCATGGCATTTTGTGCTAGCCGCGTCATTGCGTCTCTAATCTTCTTAGCTCTCAGGCATGTGATTGGCTCTGATGACACTTCCAAAGGCTCTACCATATTGCTGGTCGTGACATCTAATTTTCCTTGAGTGGCTGGATTCGTGTCACACATTTACAACACTTCCTCTTAGCCCTATAACTTTAATTTCACACAATTTATTTGACATTTGGATATGTATAATATTGTCTCGTTAAAATCTTACAAGTAAAATCAAATAGGATAGAACCTGGTTGAATGAAAAATATTATAAAACATCTGTATTTAACTGTAACTCTTCATTTCAATAAATATGTTACCATTGATGAGATGTTCCCTCTTAAAAAGTATTATAAATGTTCCCTCTTAAAAAGTATTATCAAGATAATCTGCTAAGTCAACACATGTCAATATTATGTACAAACTTCTCAAAAGTTGGCGTCAATTTGCTTGCTCTGCTAGAGCTCATGAATGTAGAAGAATTTTGGTGAGATGTGCTTAGTTTTGTCTTCCTTGATGTACCAACTTCTAATTTGTGCAATATATGCAACATTGTCTTCATATATCACTATCGGAATATCCGTAGCAGAGTTTAAGTGTTAGAGTTAATGCTTGGAGCGTCAATCCGAATAATATATTGTACATTATATTTTATTATTTACTAATAAAATAACTAAATTTTCATTTCAACTTTGTTAAATGGTAATTTCATTATGCATATTAGTTTGATATATAAATATGCTGAGAATGATATCAACTTTAGAATAATCATGTAATAATATTGAACACTGGGTGGTCTGACATTGGGGTAGTATTACTATTATAAAATATTCTTAAAGTAAATATTTCTAGTCATTAGTTTGGGAATACGGTGGAATTCCTATAACCTAGAAGACTAGCACATGTCACATATTGGAATTGGAGTTCCAATGGTTTAACCCGATGTACCATGAGCAAGGGAAGCTCGTATAGACATGTGGGTATTCGTTAGAGCAGTTACTGAATGACTCACATATGATTCCTAATAGTTGGAAGTACATACCATCGTCAATAGGAAGCTCCTCGAGTCGGGTAGTATATGTGATCATTTGACTATATGATAACATTGATTTTGTGTGTGATCCTCCACACTTTGACGCCATATATGCCAGAGACATTTCATGATCTGACCGATAGATCTTCGTTGGGTGTGGACCGATGCACTTGTTAATCAAGAGGGTATCAAAATAGGATACGTCGGCCCATATGTGTACCATAAAGGGTTTAGGTATCCATGTAACTAAGTCATGATTCTTAAGACTTTGGCCAAAGTCGATTACATAGGGTGGATCACATATATCAGAAATGGTGTTCTGATTAGTTGTAAAGAATCGTGGATATGTCGACATGAGATGTGTGCCTTGGAAACTTGACTGTGTAATCTATGTTTTCTAAGCACAAATCGGATAGCCTACGACAGAGGGATTATTAAACATATATGATGACCTCAACTTGTATAGTTCAGAAAGGTCATTCGTGTTCTTCGCAAATTTGGAGGTGGTCGAATTGCGTACATATAAGCTAGGTTATATGACGAACGTGTCTGAACTTAGAGAGTTTCACAATAAGAAGTGTACTCGTTGAGCACTTGGGTAGACGATAATGTTTGATAATAAATAATACTTGATATTATAATTATCAATTAAAGTAATTAAGTTTTATTGAAGAACAATAATTATTTATTTTGACCCAATTGGATTAATCCAAAATCACACAAGGTGTCGACATTGTATTTTTGTATGAGCCCAATGATGAGCCTCGTATGGAGGCACTACCTGAAAAGATACGGAAGTTACGGGAAAGGAATGCCGGAAAGAAAGAAAACCTCCAAAATTAGCCTCTAATCAGACTCGGACTCACTAGCCAGCCTCAGATTCGCTTAGTCAGTTTCTGTTTCAAACCTCAGCCTCAGCCCATCAACTCTGTGACCGCCGGCGTAAACACACACGTATAACGCAAGCGCACGTATCGTTCAAGTAGTATAAATATATATCGATCCCACGAGGACTTAATATCTAATCTATTAATTTTATGAGGTCAAATGATTACTAGTATCTAACAGGTTGTTTGATTGATTTGAAATGGTGACGATTCTAAATTTAAAAACAAGTAAATAACATTGTTCGAAAGTAGTTTTAAGAAAATTTTAATATTAAAAACTATCTAGGGTTGTGATTTCTTCCAATATCATTTTAAAGATGAAATGGTTATCTTAAAGTTGGGTAATATATTGATTTATTAACCTGGAACACTAAATTATATGTAAGCCTCTGTCGATGGTCAGACCAAAATACCCAGTTTAACCCAATTGAACCATATGTCTATGTCAACCAAATTATCTGGATTCATTAAGTTTAAGTTCCAATTATGGCTACCCCCGCCCGACAGGTATATTCCTATCCTGTAAGGAAATCTTTAAAGGGTTATCTATCCTCAAGGAAGATCGTGGGCTATTAAGTCTAAGGTCTTAAACCTAAAATCCCTATGTCTAGTTCATTTTAGATTTACCAGTTCAATTTTATTAATGGCCAGTTAATAAAAGCATTAGGATTAAGACTCAATAAATAAACCTTATATTACCCAACTATAATTTAACCCCTATAAACCGTTGATATGGATTTCATCACAACCCCAGATAACTGGCTTAGTTACGACACATATTACAGGTAGTAAAAACTTGAAAATAAAGACATAAAAGTAAAAATGCGGTAAAGTAAATACTGAAAAGTAAATTACAATAAAATAAATGCTAAGGTAAAAGGAATTACTTTTACTACTACTAATTTAGATATCTCCCATAATATAATATATAAACTTGTGATAACATTACCAACCAGCCATATAGGCGGTAACCTGATTAAGTCAAATTAAGTCCAACCGGCCATTAAGGCGGTAAAAAGATTTGTCCATGAACCTGCCATATAGGCGGTAAGAAAGTTAATTACCAACCGACCAATCTGGCGGTATCCTTGATTAGTCAGGTTAAAACCAGATTAAAATGAATTACCAACCGACCAATATAGCGGTATCCTTTTTAAGTCAATATTTTAAATAGTGAATATATTATATTTAAGGGAGATTAATCTAAATAGCAATAGTAAAAGAATTACCTTTCACCCTAGCTGGGGAAGTTACCTCCTCATTACTGAAAAGTAAAAACTGAAAATTAAAGAAAGAAAAGTATTGTGCGTAAAAGTAAATTGCGGAAAGTAAAAACTGAAAAGTAAAGAAAAGAAAGTGCGAAACTGAAAATTAATTACTGAAAACTAAAAATAAACAAACTAGATACAATCTTCTTATTTATTCATTAAGAATTTCAAAGAAGAAAGTATGAATTTTACAAATGAAATGGCTTGGTATTTATAGGCAAAATTTTGCCACCATCAAATCATCATCAATTTCTCCACCAAATCCATTATTAATTTCTCCACTAATTACTCCACCAAATCCATAATTGCTCCACTAATTTCTTATCTTGTTTGGTGTGATTTGATAATTTTTATTAATTATTTATTAATTAATATTTTGCTTTGAAAATGATTGATAATGACTTTAATATTACACTCCACACACTTCTGGATGGTTCATCAATTTCGGTCATGAAATCATCAGAATTTGAAAATATGTTCTCTTTCAAAGTTGTATATCTTTGAGTCTTCTTTAATCTGGAACTTGAATCAGCTCAATCCGATATCTGAGTAAACAGTTATGCCCAAAATACGACAGATGCGCAAAACTGGAATTTCCAAAACTGCACTTCGTCAAAAACGCCCTTTCAAGTTTCCAATCTCCAAAATTAATATATCAAGTCCAATAATTGCCCTTATTTGATCCACATTTCGTCCTAAATGATTTCATTGAGTCCCGATATTATTTTATCTGCAAAATAAAATAAAACATATCAAAACGTTCATCAAACCCGAGAAACTAAACAAAATATTAAGTAAAAGGGGCGGTAAATATTGATATATTTTCCGCTCATCACACCCCCAAACCTAACATTTTGCTAGTCCTCGAGCAAAACAACAAAATAAAATTAAAATTAAACTAAGCCACTTTCGTAGGGATCACGGTTGCATTTAGCATATGCAACAAGCCTTTAAACCCCTAGGTGTCCCTAGTGGACGAGTTATAGTCTCGTGAGGGCTTACAGCAACGATACCCACAAACGTTTTACAAAAGTAAAAAGGTAGTAAAACTAATGCACACAAAAGCAAAAAGACAAGCGAAAAGAGAATAAAGATGTTAGTGACTAATCAGGTGAAACTTCTACTCCAAGTTACTAGTTGTTTTGTTTTATTTTAAATTACTAAATAAGTAAATTCTCCGATTATTTTTACCATTCTCCATATACACAGCCAACAAAATATTAATCAACTCATTTTTGCCCACAACAGTCATAAGTGCAGTTGATAAGAGAGTAATATTTTTGTCCTAAAGTTCTATCAGATTTCACACCTTTGGTAGCAATGGAATAATTTTTCTCATTTTTCTGATTTTTCTCTATTTTTTATTTATATACAATATCTTCCATCTATGTAGCGCTTTGGGTCGGTGGCTCCCAAACCAGTTGGCTTTAGGGCACCAGGTGTTAAGACACCCCTACGGACTTAATTACCCAGACTTAGATATATATATTTTTGCAACATCTTTGATCCATGTAGCGAGCTTTGGGCCAGTGACTCCCAAACCAGTTGGCTTTAGGGCACTAGGTGTTAAAACACCCTTACAGACTTAATAACCCGGATCTTAGATGCTTTATTTATTTTTTTTTTAATTTTTTTTACTCCATCACTTTTTGAGATGCTTCCTCCAATTAAACTAGAGCACTGAATATTACAAACCTTTCAATTATAGCTCATGTCCGTATGTTACTATATATGTTGATAATACCTGCCAACTAAGCATATGAAGATCCATTTTAGTCAGTTTTAAGGAGAATTACAAATTAAATAATTCAAAAGGAAATAAACAAAAATTAACTTGTTTCGAAATAGGTTTGAATACGTCTCAGGAGTGGAAACTCCTTACTCAGCTATCTCTCTTACCAATTTCACCTTTTTAGTCAAAAATAAAAAACACAAAAACGCAAAATATTTTTGTTATTTTTTAAAAATTTTCAATTTTTTTTGTATTTTTCGAAAAATTTGGACTAAAAAATAAAAATAACACACAAACTAAAAAAAAAAAAACAAGGTACTGACCAACTAATTCCCTCCCCCAAACCTAAATGAGACATTGTCCCCAATGTCTTAAACAAAAGGAGAGTTAAGAAGGTCGTACCTGGTTAGCTGAAATCTACAGGAAATTAAAGGTTAAGATCCAGATTAACTCGACGCCTCTTACCACGATCGTCCTCAGACCAATTTATCTTTGAAAGGATAGGGTCAACTTGTGCATAGCTAAGAGTTGGTCTATTAGATCCGGAGCAGTTCTGGCAGTAAAGAGGAGTTCTTTCATAGGTTTTGACACGAACCCATTTCTCCGAGCATCATCAAGAAACACACAAAGAAAATCATAAAATCCATCAACGTTAAGCAATCCAAGTGGTTTCTGGTGTATGTTCAGGTTCGCCCAAGATAGAACTATAAAAATTTCCTCCAATGTACCCAAGCCACCTGGCAAAGCATAAAAGCATCAGCACGGTTAATCATTTCTACCAGGCGTTCAGACATACCTGGCACGATCAGTTCCTCTCCGTTTGATGAACCAATAAGATTTGCCTCTGCCAAGGGTTTTGGGATGATTCCCAAAACATGACTGCCTCCTTCTTGTACAGCCTTTGAAACGATCCCCATAAGTCCAAGATTTCCTCCGCCATATATTAAGTGCATATTCCTTGCAGCTAAGACTCGACCCAATTCCTGTGCTGCTTCTATGTATTGTGGCTTGTACCAACACTACTACCGCAAAACACGCAGATGTTTTCAACTCGTCTTCTTGAAGTGGCTTCCATTTTTTTATGTATTTCTTTTTCAAATCAGGATGCCTTCAAAAGTGCAATGACGAGCTGAATTTATAGTACCTGAAAAGGGTGAGTAATAATAGCACAATATCTTCCAGAGGACGATTAGTATCAAAACACAAAAGAAATCGTGAAAGTAAAAAAAATCTGGATCCTGTCTACGAAAATAAAGATAATTACAATAGAAAAGCGAATCAAAGCAATAATTAAGGCAACGGAATTGTGTACGCAATACGCCACTCGCTTAGTATAAATTCATTAGGATGTGTCTCAAGATTTCATTCCTTATTCAGCTATCGCTAATGAATTGTTTCTCATCTTTGATTGCCAAACACAATTCCTTCTGTCTTAAAATGCTTCGTTTGTGCCTTTCCCTACAAAAATAACACACAAAATTAAAAAGTTCACACAAACAAAATGAAAACAAATTACAACAAATTGCATGGGTTGCCTCCCTGCTAGCGCTAAATTTTTCGTCTTCAGCCAGACGTGACTGAAATTCATCTGTTAAGGAGGTTTCAATGTCGTTTTGGATGTCCGATTAAGACAATCCCGTGAGCGTTGCTTTTGAAGGGTCTCTTCCAACGGTAAAGTGGCAAAAAGAGTTTGTCTCATTCAGTACTCGTCTCGTGCCACCTTTTTGCTCCTTGTTACTCTCCAGTGGTTCCTGCAAAGAAAGAAAGAAAATCAGGAGGTCTCGTATGATGCTTGACTTGGAATGGAAATTCCATTCTGTCAAGCTTCTGGTTGATATCTTTAATTTGTACTCCCCAAAACAGCGATGTTTCTCCTGAATGCTCTGGATCTTTATTAAGGTCAGACATTTGCTCCTCCATTTGCTCTGTTCTTGCTCCACCTTCTCTTCACAGATGTATTGTAAAATTTTTGTATTCATCTCTTCATCTGTCATCTGTGAAATACATGTTCAAAATTGTCAACCGAGGATGCAAAGATGTTTCTGACATTAGGTTTTCATCCTCTGATACGACTGGAATGGATGGTTCAGATAGATCTTCTTCAAACATCAAGGTAAAGCATGCTCCAAGATCTTCATTTTGAGGATTGAAAGTTTGATCCTCCGTTGTTGGTGCAGTTGGTACAAATAGATCAGCTTCATCCTCGTCAGAATCTGAATAATAAAAGTCAAATTGAGACTTTGCCGGTTCGGGCTCCTGAACTGATACCTCTGGTTGTTGATACTGCTCAGCCTCCTCCTCTGTTGAAGTGTCATTGTGAAATGATTGGTACTCGAAGGCTTCATCTATGTCATCTGAAACTGGTTCTTGAGGTATGTAGTTCTGGTTTTCTGTGAATGTCTCATTTGATTTGTCATCCTCTGAATGAATTCTGATTGTCTCTGAATACTTTCAAATTGTTTCTGGCTTGTTTCAAGCATTGTATCTAACTTTTCTTTTTGTTTCTTGAACATATCTTCGAGCATGTTTAGCAACTGATCTTCCTCTGATGGTTCTGGTTGTTGATGAAGATCATAGGTAGATGGTGGATAAGATGGAAAATGTGGTTCTGTGAAATGTGATGGCTCGTCATAACAAGAAGGATCTTGATAGCTCTGCCACCCTGGATGGTATTTGTATTTGCAATAATCTCTAGGGTGGTTACCATTACAAATGTCACATCTCCCCATTGCGTTTTGTTAGCAAATGTGGTATTGCTTGGTTCTGGCATCCAGTGATAATTGTTGGGCTGGACAACAGGCCTCAGAAAACCGGACTGTTGCTCCCAAATTTGGGGTGTATTTTCTAGTAAAGCTCGTGATCTCTCAATCTCCCAATAAAGTTCCATTTTTCAATCACCTGAAAATAAAAGAAGTAAAAATTACAGATAAAGAAAATTAGATACAAGTAAATTAGATAGCTTCAAAATTAACAACTCAAGAAATATAAGTCCCCGGCAACGGCGCCAAAAACTTGACCGGCGTAAACACACACGTATAACGCAAGCGCACGTATCGTTCAAGTAGTATAAAAATATCGATCCCACGAGGACTTAATATCTAATCTATTAATTTTATGAGGTCAAATGATTACTATATCTAACAGGTTGTTTGATTGATTGAAATGGTGACGATTCTAATTTAAAAACAAGTAAATAACATTGTCGAAAGTAGATTTAAGAAAATTTAATATTAAAAACTATCTAGGGTTGTGATTTCTTCCAATATCATTTTAAAGATGAAGTGGTTATCTTAAGTTGGGTAATATATTGATTTATTAACCTGGAACACTAAATTATGTGTAAGCCTCTGTCGATGGTCAGACACAAATACCCAGTTTAACCCAATTGAACCATATGTCTATGTCAACCAAATTATCTGGATTCATTAAGTTTAAGTTCCAATTATGGCTACCCCCGCCCGACAGGTATATTCCTATCCTGTAAGGAAATCTATTAAAGGGTTATCTATCCTCAAGGAAGATCGTGGGCTATTAAGTCTAAGGTCTTAAACCTAAAATCCCTATGTCTAGTTCATTTTAGATTTACCAGTTCAATTTTATTAATGGCCAATTAATAAAAGCATTAGGATTAAGACTCAATAAATAAACTTTATATTACCCAAACTATAATTTAACCCCTTATAAACCGTTGATATTGGATTTCATCACAACCCCAGATAACTAATTAGTTACAACACATAACTACAGTAGTAAAAACTTGAAAATAAAAGACATAAAGTAAAAATGCGGTAAAGTAAATACTGAAAAGTAATTACAATAAAATAAAATGCTAAGGTAAAAGGAATTACTTTTACTACTACTAATTTAGATATCTCCCATATAATAATATATAAACTTGTGATAACATTACCAACCAGCCATATAGGCGGTAACCTGATTAAGTCAAATTAAGTCCAACCGGCCATTAAGGCGGTAAAAAGATTTGTCCATGAACCTGCCATATAGGCGGTAAGAAAGTTTAATTACCAACCGACCAATCTGGCGGTATCCTTGATTAGTCAGGTTAAAACCAGATTAAAATGAATTACCAACCGACCAATATAGCGGTATCCTTTTTAAGTCAATATTTTAAATAGTGAATATATTATATTTAAGGGAGATTAATCTAAATAGCAATAGTAAAAGAATTACCTTTCACCCTAGCTGGGGAAGTTACCTCCTCATTACTGAAAAGTAAAAACTGAAAAATTAAAGAAAGAAAAGTACTGTGCGTAAAAGTAAATTGCGGAAAGTAAAAACTGAAAAGTAAAGAAAGAAAGTGCGAAACTGAAATTAATTACTGAAAACTAAAAATAAACAAACTAGATACAATCTTCTTATTTATTCATTAAGAATTTCAAAGAAGAAAGTATGAATTTTACAAATGAAATGGCTTGGTATTTATAGGCAAAATTTTGCCACCATCAAATCATCAATCAATTTCTCCACCAAATCCATTATTAATTTCTCCACTAATTACTCCACCAAATCCATAATTGCTCCACTAATTTCTTATCTTGTTTGGTGGTGATTTGATAATTTTTATTAATTATTTATTAATTAATATTTTTGCTTTGAAAATGATTGATAATGACTTTTAATAATTACACTCCACACACTTCTGGATGGTTCATCAATTTCGGTCATGAAATCATCAGAATTTGAAAATATTTCTCTTTCAAAGTTGTAGATCTTTGAGTCTTCTTTAATCTGGAACTTGAATCAGCTCAATCCGATATCTGAGTAAACAGTTATGCCCAAAATACGACAGATGCGCAAAACTGGAATTTCCAAAACTGCACTTCGTCAAAAACGCCCTTTCAAGTTTCCAATCTCCAAAATTAATATATCAAGTCCAATAATTGCCTTATTTGATCCACATTTCGTCCTAAATGATTTCATTGAGTCCCGATATTATTTTATCTGCAAAATAAAATAAAACATATCAAAACGTTCATCAAACCCGAGAAACTAAACAAAACATTAAGTAAAAGGGGCGGTAAATATTGATATATTTTCCGCTCATCACTCTGTCTCGGCCTAAATCCATCCACACGCCAAACACCATACAAAGCCCATCCAACCCACCACACACGCCCAAGGCACCCATGCACACGCCTAAATCTTCCCAAATAAAAGAAAATCCCATGAATTTCACATCTAAAATTCCCTAATCAACACCTTCCAATTTATTGATATGAAATCCCATGCATTCCACATGCTAAAATCCCCTCAAATCGCTTTCCCATTAGGAGATTTTGGGATCCCATCCAATTTAAAAGATTTGGGATATTTTCATCACCAATATATGAGATTGTATCCCAAAATAATATATTCCCCAAATCAATTTGAGATCCTTTCAAAACATTATAAAAGGGACACCAAATCACCACAGGGGGCTTACACAACAACTACAACAAAAAACCCTAAGGACTCTCTTTTCTTACCTTGGGCGTGAACTACAAAGAAAAAACCCTAGACCTTGGACGGCTCCCTTCTTCTTCTTATCACCGAAACTACACACAAATACAATCCTGAAACACCAAACAAACAACAATGAAACCAAATCGAAAAAACCAACCAACCATCACCGAAATATACCAGCAGTCCACAATCGAAAAAACAGAAGAAAACAGTCCCAAAATACAACCAAAACAACCAGCCCAACAACATTGAAGAGACCACTGAAAAAACAAAAGAAAACAGTCCCAAAATACAACCAAAACAACCAGCCCAAAAATAGTGAGGAAACCACCGAAATAGTTACAAAAAACATGAACTAGTGAGCAAACCAAACCACCGAAATAGCCCCTAAAACATCACCAAAATCGTGAAAAAAAACCAATAAAAGATCAGTAAAAAATAGCAAAAACGGCATCCCAAAAACAACCAAAACAGTAGCGAAAAAACAACCAAAATAGCAGCAAAAAATAGTAAAACAGCAATCGGAAAATAGCGAAACAGCAAGCAGAAACAGCGAACCAGCAACCAAAAACAGCGAACCAGCAATCCTTCCGACGACGGCCTAATGCACTTCCGAGAAAACAACTTTAAGGTAAGACCTGAGGGCACCCTTACCACATTTATTTTCATAGTTCCGGACACTGCGTGCCTGGCTGGACGTGAAATACGTCCAGCCGGTTATGCGAAGTCCTACATTAAAAATGCCAAATTTCTGGTCACATTTTTCTTTCTTTGACGTTTCGTTATTTATCTTTTTTTATTTATTTAGTCACTTTTTATTGTTATTTTATTATTTCTCTTTTATTTTGTTATTTTCTTGATTATTTACTGTTATTTTATTATTTCGCCCTTATTCTGTTTATTTTTTTATGTCTGTTTTTTATGTTCGTTTACATCGCATTGATGGTTATATATATTATTATCCCTTGTGGTATATCAGATGGAAACCCATACGTAAATTTCGTAGCTGAATCCGAATGGACGGTAGTGCGGTCTGTACTTGGGATATAACTTCACGTACCACTCGGGAAATACTCATATATGAATGATTAACCCCCCATTTTTATTTACTATTTATTTATTGACGCTTTATTTCCTTTTGATTATTATGATTCTTGTTATCGTATCTTGTATTTGTTAATTTAATTTGCTTTTATTTATATTAATGTTTATGGTGTGCAAATTGTGTGTTTATTTGAATTATCTTGTATGAACTGCATAAGACTTGGCTATACCATTGTGTGAACCCGTCCAATATACTGGCATAAGTAAGGGACCATTCCGAACCCAACGGTTTGAGGTCTTCCCTTGCGAGGGGTGAGTGCGCACTTAAATCTTTTCCCAGTTCACACTGGGTGGCGACTCCTTTATTCTCCGGTTTAGTCCCCCGCGGGCTACTCCGTACTCTCTACGTGCCGCGAGCCCAATAATGTCGTGGTCGCCGAACATCATAGGCATAGCGGTAAACCCCGCTTTGCTCCTACAGATGGCGACTCCACTGGGGATAGAGAATCGGCCCCGAAATAATGCCTTGTAGTGTCCGTGGCTTTAGCTTTGGTTAACCAAGTTTCATATATGTTGCAAACCCTTTTTACCCCGATGGCGTCATGTATCGTGAAGTCGCTTTCACTCAAGGCGGTGGATCGTTATGTGGTGACCATCACTCGTTGGCACGTACCCTAGGGTATAAAAAAGGCGCACTCACTTGGTCGCTCGAACCCTTGTGTGGGGAGACCTAGTTGTGAACAACCATTCACCGATGAAAGCCTATATCCATACCCTTGTAAGCCCACATATGAACCATAGTTATGTGTCCTATAGAAGCCACCCACATGCTTGTGTTTGGGCCCATTATCATTTGGATCCATTTGGACCTCTCGTCATAAGATGTGAACTTGTTGGGTCATTTAAACTAGGACGAGTTTGTATCTTATGATGGTTGGGCCAAAAGTTTCCAAAATAATGATGAACCACCTTATGTTTGAGCCCCATATCATTTGAAGTCATTTAGCCACTTTATTGCAAAAGTGTAAACATGTTGGGCCTTTTCAACTGAGACAAGTTTGTACCTCGCGATAATCTGATTGAACGCTTTAAAGTGATAACGGGCCAACTTGTATGAAAACCTTGATGGGCTTAGAAGGTCCAAACATGATCCGAATATGCCAAATGCATGAGTCCGATATCTGCACTGGCTTTCATCCAGGAAGGGACGCCTTATTATGGCATATTTGTATACTTTTGGATATCTCCAAGTCCATCCCCACAACCATGATTACATAGGGCCTAATTCATCGTTTCTAGACAATGGCACGATCTCCATAATAGGCTTAGTCAATATTATAAATGTGCGGTCTTTGTCTTTTACCGATGGAAATGGACTGAGGTAGCCAAGGTTCACCCTTGTAGCGAAGGAGAGAATGATTTTGTGTACTCCATATTGGTGCATAAAATGAGCCATACCTAGGACATAAATGGACTTACCACGAGTGTGGGAGGAAAAAGGTCGGAAGGGTATATGCTATTTTGATTACCACATGCATCTCATGCATACACGCATCATGCTAACCCCTTGTCTAAACAGCCATCATAGATATCCGTTGGGTTAGAGAAGAAGAAAGACTTGTCAAAAAGAGGTTAGCAAGCATGGACGCGTCAGACAGTGAAGGTTCCCGCATGGATCAATGGGAATCCAACATCACCAAAATTACCGAGCAACTACAAGCTTTGACCAACGCTGGGGCCAATCTGACAGTACCCCGCACAATGAGAACATAAAATTTTACAGCCAGAGTAGAAAGACCATTGGGGGGCCTTCAACTAGAAAAAAAAATTGTTTGTTTTTAGTCCTTATAGTTAAGCATAAGTCCAATGATGAAATTGTTTACTTTAGGGTGAAATCTTAGAAACGATAAGTTCTTGACATACTTTTATCTGAAATTTTGAGTAGTTGATCTATGTTAGACTCGTAAGCACTTAATTATAGGTTTTTAGTAGTGAAAACCTGAGTAGTTGGCAAAGTGACTAGTCGAATAAATTGCAGGTCGATGAATGACCATTTGCTTAGATGTTTATCCTGATTTACTTATGTCATGATGTGTGGTATGGTTGAAAATAAAAGAAAAGTCTCTAAAGAAAAAAATTAAACCACCTATAACCGATAAGCGTGAAGCTACCCATGGGCGAGTATTAAGACCACCATGAGGAGAAATGATACCTTAAAGGGTAAATGTGTTGAAAAAAAAAAGACAAAAAAAGACAAAAGACAAAAGAAAAGAAAAAAGAAAATCATACCATATTGAGCACAGAAAAAGCAATTGCAGAGCATAATTGAGATATCTAGGTTGGTTTGACCCATCGATCCCAATTTTTGAAATGAAATCATTGAGTTGGCTTACCTAGGAATCAAGCTGTAAATGAACCTTTGCACACACACACACTGTGAGTCTGGCTTAGATGATTTATTCAAAGACTTGGATTTGAGTTGCATTGAGTGTTTTGAAGGTTCTCTGGTTTCATTACTGGGCATTCCTTGAGGACAATAATATGTGTAACTATTGAGACTATTTCGTAGCCCGTAATATAGTATGTCAATACGAAATGCCACATCACATAGTGACGGACAATGGAGTCCAATTTTAGGGACAAGGCACATTTATAAACCTGAGAATCGGAAGACATTATCCTATAAGGATGAGGCCGCTTTCAAAAATGTGTAATCCACCTTGACTTGGTGCAGGTAGCGAAGAGCAGAAAGCTGAGCTAGGTCTGGGGGCGACCAGTCTACCACCCCGCGGATAAGGGACACAACGAGACCTTGAGCCATGAAACCAAAGAGAACTGAGGAATCACCGGAGGAGATAGGCAGAAGGAAACTGCAAGCAGGCCCGGGGGGCGACCAAAGACTTCTATAGACAAAAGGCACTAAAGAGCGCAAGGAAGGCCTAACCAAGGATAACATGAAGGCAATAGGCCAAAGAAAACCCACCAGAATAGGGAATGCATCCATGCATACATGCATACATGTCGCATACACATAATTTTTTTTTATGTTCGCAGGTTTTGAAGAAAAAAGAAAAGCGGCAAGGACGAGCAACTCCTCGGGAATGAGGACGAGCAAGCTGGGAATATCACTCCGGGAATGGAGAATAACCTCGGGAATGAGGACCAGTAACTCCTTGGGAATGAGGATGAGCAAGCCGGGAATGAAGAATAACTCCGGGAATAGAGAACAACCTCGGGAATGAGGACAAGCAACTCCTCGGGAATGAGGATGAGCAAGCCGGGAATGGCACTCCTGGAATGGAGAACAACCTCGGGAATGAGGATAAGAAACTCCTTAGGAATGAGGACGAGCAAGCCGGGAATGGCACTCCGGGAATGGAGAACAACCTCGGGAATGAGGATGAGCAAATCCGAGAATGGAGAGGAATAGGGGAACCTCAGGAATGAATCCTAGGGGGCGAGGCCCACATTATCAACAGTTTGGGAATGAATCCTAGAGGTCGAAACACCTCATCATCATAGAAAAACCTCCCAGTGGATCGAAGAGTCACACATGAAGACCAAGACGATATTACTCACACAGTCCGGGAATGAATCCCAAAGATCGAAGCATCTCACACCCCATGGTTCGGGAATGAATCCCAAGGGTCGAAGCACCTCGCCATCAACTCATTTTGGGAATGAATCCCATAGATCGAAGAATCTCACACCCGATGGTTCGGGAATGAATCCCAGGGGTCGAAACACCTCGCCATCAACTCAACACAGTTTGGGAACGAATCCCAGAGATCGAAGCATCTCACACCCGATGATTCAGGAATGAATCCCAGGGGTTGAAGCACCTCACCATCAACTCATTCAGGGAATGAATCCCAGAGGTTGAAGCATCTCACACCCGATGGTTCGGGAATGAATCCCAGGGGTCGAAGCACCTCGCCATTAACTCAACTCAGTCCGGGAATGAATCCCAGAGATCGAAGCATCTCACACCCAGCATGGTTCGGGAATGAATCACAAGGGTCGAAGCACCTTGCCATCAACTCAACTCAGTTCGGGAATAAATCCCATAGATCGAAGCATCTCACACCCAGCATGGTTCGAGAATGAATCGCAGTGGTCAAAGCACATCGCCATCAACTCAGCACAGTTCGGGAATAAATCCAAGAGATCGAAGGATCTCGTAGGGATGAATCCAAGGGGTCAAAGCACCTCGCCATCAAATCAACTCAGTTTGGGAATAAATCCTAGAGATCGAAGCATCTCGCAGGGATGAATCCCATGGGTCGAAGCACCTCGTCATCAACTCAGCACAATTCGGGAATAAATCCTAGAGATCGAAGCATCTCGCAGGGATGAATCCCAGGGGTCTAAGCACCTCGCCATCAAATCAACTCAGTTCGAGAATAAATCCTAGAGATCGAAGCATCTTGCAGGGATGAATCCTAGAGGTTGAAGCACCTCAAATCAACTTAGTTCGGACATAAATCCTAGAGATCGAAGCATCTCTCAGGGATGAATCCCAGGAGTCGAAACACCTCAAATCAACTTAGTTCAGGAATAAATCCTAGAGATCGAAGTATCTTACAGGGATGAATCCTAGAGATCGAAGCATCTCACACCCGATGGTTCGGGAATGAAGCCCAGAGGTCGAAGCACCTCGCCACCAAATCAACTCAGTTTGGGAACAAATCCCAGAGATCAAAGCATCTCACATCAGCAGCGAAACAATAGGTAAGTCCGGCAACGGCCGATGAACCATGTAAGTAAAAATGTATGCATGACTTTGATAGGGTTGTCACTTTCACACACCGCACAAGCCCCATCAAAGTGGGGGCGACTGTAGACATTGTATTTTTGCATGAGCCCAATGATAAGCCTCATATGGAGGCACTGCCTGAAAAGTTGCGGAAGTTGTGGGAAACGAATGTCGGAAGGAAAGAAAACCTCCAAAATTAGCCCCTTATCGGACTCGGACTCACTAGCCAGCCTCAGATTCGCTTAGTTTGTTTCTGTTTCAAATCTCAGCCTCGACTCATCAACCCAGCCTCGACCCAAATCCATCCACACGCCAAACACCACACAAAGCCCATGCAGCCTACTACACACACGCCCAAGGCACCCATGCACACGCCCAAATCTTCTCAAATAAAATAAAATCCCATGAAATTCACAGGCTAAAATCCCCTCATCAAGACCTTCCAATTTAACAAGATATGAAATCCCATGCATGCCACATGCTAAAATCCCTTCAAATCACTTTCCCATTTAGAGAGATTTTGGGGATCCCATCCAATTTAACAAGATTTGGGATATTCTCATCACCAAATATATGAGATTGTATCCCAAAATAATATATTCCCCAAATCAATGTGAGATCCTTTCAAAACATTATAAAATGGACACCAAATCACCACAAAAGGGGCTTACACGGCAACTACAACAAAAAACCATAAGGACTATCTTTTCTTACCTTAGGCGTGAACTACAAAGAAAAAACCCTAGACCTTGGACGGCTCCCTTATTCTTCTTCTTACCACTGAAACTACACACAATACAATCTTGAAACACCGAACAAACAACAACAAAACCAAACCGAAAACACCAACTAACCATCACCGAAACATACCAGCAGTCCAACACAAAAAATAGAAGAAAACAGTCCCAAAATACAACCAAAATAACCAGCCCAACAACAGTGAAGAAACCACCAAAAAAATAAAAGAAAACAGTCCCAAAATACAACCAAAACAACCAGCCCAAAAATAGTGAGGAAACCACCGAAACAATTACCAAAAATATGAACTAGTGAGCAAACCAAACCACCGAAATAGCCCTACAAAACAACATCAAAATTGTGAAAAAAAAACCAATAAAACAGCAGCAAAAAAATAGCAAAAATAGCAGCCCAAAAACAACCAAAACAACAGCCAAAAATAGCAAAACAACAACCAGGAAATAGCAAAACAGTAAGCAAAAATAGCGAACCAGCAACCAGAAATAGTGAACCAACAATCCTTCTGGCGACGACCTAACTCACTTCCGAGAAAGTAACTTAAAAGGTAAGACCTGAGGGCACCCTTACCACATTTATTTTCATAGTTCCGGACACTGCGTGACACGAATCCAGCCACTCAAGGAACATTAGATGTCATGACCAGCAATATGGTAGAGCCTTTGCAAGTGCCATCAGGGCCAATCACACGCCATAGAGCTAAGAAGATCATAGACGTAATTGCGGGGCTAGCACATAATGCTATGGTCGAGTGTGACAGAAAACTCCAAGGCATAATGGCAACACATGAGGGCTTCTATGGAGTGCGTCCAAAACTATTCCACTTGACTCAAGTCATACCAAATTAACGCACTAGCAATCTTGAAGTCAAGTACCATTTTTTTTACGGATAAAGTTGGTTCAAGTCCAACACCAAAAATTTGACCGAGATAAGATTTATTGAGCTTCAAAACACATTATTGAGTCTATATACATGAAAGCCACGAATTTTGGGGATGTTTTTGTCAAGGAGACAATTTAGACATGACTTCGAAAAACTTGCCACCTTTGTTGGATTTTTGTGGTTTTGTTATTTTTCCTTTTGTTGAATTTTTTGGCAAAGTTGTTGATGACTTTAGCCACCTTTTTTGACATTTTTGTTATGTTGTCTAGATTATTAAATGACTATTAAGGGCATAGCCTTTAAATAGCCATTAGTTAGCCATTAAAGATGTTTTGGTCATTTTATGTCCATCAGGGTTTCTTTATTTGTACTATATAAACTCTTGTCTTATTAATGAAAAGGTAATCACCTATTTTCAAATTTAGCTTCATCTTGAATGCTTGGCTTTGTCCAAATTTGCTTAAGGGAGGGATTTCCCTTATTTCATACAATCGACTTATCTTAGGCGTGGCAACCTTAGTGGCGTCTCCGTGCTAGCAAAACACTACAAGGAATCATCTTAAGGGTTCTCAAAGACAAGTTCTTTGTGGGTCTTCTTTGTGACCTTGGAATGATTTTGTTCCTACAAAATCAAATTCATGGTGATTGGGGTTTTATCCGTTGCGAGGGGTTTGCTTGGCCTTAAATATCCAATTGAGTTCCGCATCATTTGGTATCAGAGCTTAGGGTTCCAATGTCTAATTTTTCTATCTTTACTTTGTGTTTTTTTTATTTAGTCTTTATTGTGTTTGTTGGTTATCAAGATACATGTTCATCTTTATTCTTAGTTTTTGTGTTTCTTAAGTGTTTTTGCATTTTTGATCTGTCGATGACCGGCATACCGGTCCCATACTGGCCTTCATATCGGTCTAATTGGTCATTACATATCTACTGAAACCGAGCTAGTATAATACCGGCCTACATACTGGTCTCCATACCGGTCTACGTGTAGATAATATAGCTACTAGAACCAGTCTAGTTTCATATCGATCCCATACCGGTCTCCATATCGGTTAAACTGTGAGTAAAACATAGCTACTAGAACCGGTAAGCAACCATACCGGTCCCATAACGGACACCAAACCGGTCAACACTTAGAAATATTTTGAGAGCTCAAGTGATCTGAAGAGAAAAAAAAGAGCAAAAAAGTTCAAAAAATTTGGTTGAATTTCATTGGTTCTATTTTATCATTTGGGTGTCCGTGAAGGGTAATTCAACAAAATATCTATTGAGGCAACAAATTTCCGTCCGAATTTGCATACATTCGCACTTG
This sequence comes from Zanthoxylum bungeanum, assembly GCA_019454045.1. NCBI lineage: Eukaryota > Viridiplantae > Streptophyta > Magnoliopsida > Sapindales > Rutaceae > Zanthoxylum > Zanthoxylum bungeanum. The sequence continues at coordinate 179,518 of SKCR01037564.1, forward strand.
TTTGCATGATTGTTTGTTTGTTGTTCTAGTTTGTGATTGAGTCTACATATTCCAATTATTCACATGTAGGTTTTCTTTGAATTGAGTCTACATATTTGTTATTTATAACTCGCATTACTCTGTTTGCCCTATATTGATTTCTTATTGTTTATGCTAGCTTGAAGATTACACATTGTTGTGAGCTTCTTTGGTAAGTTATATTCACATTATATTGAGTGTAAACACGAGTGGAGTGGAGTGATACGTATTTGAGTGTAAACATGTGAGCGTGTGAGATTGTGAGGTTGTATAATTTTGTTCACATATTGTTTCTTCTAATATGTTTGTTGAAGCTTTGAGATGGCAGGTACTAGTTTAACAATGGATGAGAAACTTAAGGATTTAGAAATGAAGTTTATGGATATGATGGAAAATATGTATGCTGCTTTCGATAAGTTTTCCAGGGAAGTAGAAAGTAATCAAACATGCAGTATTCCCATAGCACCACCACCTCAGAATATGGCACCACGACGTGTACCACCAGATGAAGAAGAAGCTGGAAATGAGTTTGATGATTCTGATGATCTTAATGATGATGAAGAGAGATTTCAGCGAGGGCCCGATAGGAGGCCTAATAAGAGGTTTGATAGGAGGAATTATAGGAGGGGTAGACGATTTCATGGTAGAGGTGCATTTGATGACAGCCGTGAGGATTATGACAAGAGAGGTTATGGTAGACATGGTGATATTGATGGTGATTTGAGCAGTATCAAGATCAAGATACCAAACTTACAGGACAAGAATGATCCTGAAGCGTATGTGGAGTCGGAGAAGAAGATCGAGTTGATTTTCAATTGTCATTATTACTCTGATGAGAAGAAGATCAATGTGGCAGCCATGGAATTCACTGATTATGCGATGATTAATCTGGCAGCCATGGAATTCACTGATTATGCGATGATTTGGTGGGATCCGATTGTCACCAATCGAATGAGAAATCATGAGAGGCAAATTCAGACATGGGAAGAACTTCGAGGTCTCATAAGGAAACGGTTCATACCCAGCCATTACTACCAAGAGTTATATCAAAAACTACAGCATTTGTATCAGAGGGCCAGGAGTGTAGAGGATTACTATACTGAGATGGATGTTGCCATGATCATGGCAAATGTGGTGGAGGATGCAGAGGCTACTATGGCACGATTTCTAGGGGGCTTGAACAAAAAGATTGCCAACATGGTGGAGTTGCATCATTATGTTGATTTGGAGGATATGCTTCACATGGCTATCAAGGTAGAAAGGCAACTCAATAAGAAGTATATATCCAGATTTGGTACTCAGACTATCTCTGCATGGAGGGGGAAATAGATTCCTAATGATCGACGAGATGGAGGCTTTAACAAGCCAAGGGTCGAACCTAGTGCCAAGGGTAAAGAAGTTGCAGAACTAAGCAAGGCTAGACCAAAACCTGAGAGTACAACACCAAAGACTAACGACATCAAGTGTTTCAAGTGTTTGGCATGGGATACTATGCTTCACAGTGCCAAACATTAGCACTTTTATGATTGATAAGAAGAGTGATTAGGTACATTCTACTGACAGTGAGGTTGAGGTTGATAATGATGAGCCTGAGATTGATGATAATAATGACAGAGAGGGAGTCGCATACCCACTGGATAACTTGTCCTTAGTTGTCAAGCGTGTTTTGAGTGCACAAATTGTTGAGGATGAGAGTGATCAGCAGAGGGAGAATATATTTCACACTAGATGCCGTGTGAATGGCAAGAGGTGTAGTATGATCATTGAAAGGGGCAGTTGTGCTAATGTAGCAAGTACAGTTTTAGTTGAGAGGTTGGGATTAGATTGTTTGAAGCATCCCAAGCCTTACAAGTTGCAGTGGTTAAATGATTGTGGCGAAATAAAGGTGACAAAGCAGGTATTATTGAGCTTTACCATTGGGCCATACACGGATGATGTCCTATGTGATATGATACCGATACATGTAGAATATATTCTTTTGGGCAGGCCATAGTAGTTTGATAGGAATGACATACACGATGGGTTCAAGAATAAGTCTTTCTTTCAACATAAGGGAAAACCCATTACCTTATACCCACTTACACCGAAGCAAGTCCACAAGGATCAAGTCAAGTTGCAACTTGAGAGAGATGGAGAGAATGAGAGTGCAAAAACAACCTTGGAGAAAACACGTGAGAGAAGTGTGACCGAACCTAGTAAGGAGATTAAGGCTAAAGGCTTGAGAGTTCCCATAGGAGTGTGAGTGATCTTAAGGGGAAATAAAAGGGCGAGTGAAAAAGAGCTTCTATATGGGTGAGGGTGAAGCGAGGATAGCTTTTAAGACTAGCAAGCTTATGTTTTTTCTAGTCTATAAGGATCGCCATGTTTGTATTGCTAACACTGACCTTTTTCTTCCTGTGTCCATTTCATCTCTTTTGCAGGAATTCAATGATTCAATGGCTCTCACTAGCTCATACAACTCCTTGTCATATGTGGTACCCCACATATGACAAGCATCATTATATGTGGCCTCGAGAGTTTATGATCCATACAGATCATGAATCATTGAAGCATTTGAAGGGCCAAGGTAAGCTGAACAAATGACACGCACGATGGTTAGAGTTTGTTGAGATATTTCTATATATAATCTGCTACAAACAAGATAAGGAACACAGTATCGTCGATGCACTATCGCGAAGGTATGCTTTACTTACTTTATTGAGTGCAAGAATGTTGGCGTTTGAATTTATTAAAGAACTTTATACAAGTGATACTTACTTTAGTACTATCTATGTTGCATGTGAAAGTATACATTTAGTAAATTCTACCAACATGATGGGATTCTGTTTAGGGAGAATAGATTATGCATTCATATTTGTAGTATGCATGAGTTTTTAGTTAGGGAAGCGCATGAGGGAGGTTTAATGGGGCACTTTGGCATTGCTAAGACCTTCGAGGTATTGAGTGAACATTTCTATTGGCCTAAAATATGGAAAGATATTGAGCGTTTGTATGGTAAATGCTTTATTTGTAAAAAGGCTAAATCTAAGGTTATGCTCATGGGTTGTACACATCATTACCTGTACCTAGTGAGCCATGGGTAGATATATCAATAGATTTTATATTGGGTTTACTTAGGACTAGGCAGGGTAGAGATTCCATCTTTGTAGTGGTTGATAGGTTCAGTAAGATGACACACTTTATAGCATGTCATAAGAAAGATGATGCCACTAACATTGCTGACTTGTTCTTTAAAGAAGTAGTACGGCTCCATGGAATTCCACAGAGTATAGTTTCAGATCGTGATATTAAATTCCTTCACTTTTAGAAAGTTTTATGGGGTAAGTTAGGAACTAAACTTTTGTATTCTACTACTTGTCACTCCCAAACTGATGGGCAGACCGAAGTGGTTAATAGGACTTTAACTCAGTTATTGCGTACTATTATCACGAAGAACTTAAAACTTGGGAGGATTGTTTGCCTTTTATTGAATTTACATATAACCGTAGCATTCATTCTTCTACATCTTATTCACCATTTGAAATTGTTTATGGTTTTCAGCCACTAACTCCATCAGATTTGTTATCGTTGCCTGTTGATGAGCATGCAGGGTTAGATGGAAAAAAGAAAGCTGATTTAGTCAAACACATACATGAGAGATCAAGAGAGCACATACAACAAAAGAATTAGTAGTATGCTTCTCATGCAAATAAGGGAAGAAAGCGTGTGGTATTTCAGCCTGGTGATTGGGTTTGGGTACACATGCATAAGGAGAGATTTACTGAACAGCGTAAATCCAAGCTACAACCGAGAGGGGATGGTCCATTTCAAGTCTTGGAATGGATTAATGACAATGCGTACAAGTTGGATTTATAAGGTGAGTATAATGTGTCTGGTACATTTAATGTTTCTGACTGAACTCTTTTTTATGAAGGTGCAGATTCGAAGTCAAATCCTTTTCAAGAGAGAGGGAATTACACGAATCCTGCCACTCAATGAACATTAGATGTCATGACCAGCAATATGGTAGAGCCTTTGCAAGTGCCATCAGGGCCAATCACATGCCAGAGAGCTAAGAAGATCATAGACGCAATGGCGGGGCTAGCACAGAATGCCATGGTCGAGTGTGACAGACAACTCCAAGGCATAATGGCAACACATGAGGGCTTCTATGGAGGGGATCCAAAGCTATTCCACTTGACCCAAGTCATACCAAATTAACGCAATAGTAATCCTGAAGTCAATTACCTTTTTTATGGATAAAGTCGGTTCAAGTCCAACACCAAAAATTCGGCCGAGACAAGATTTATTGGGATTCAAAACACATTATTGAGTCTATATACATGAAAGTCACGAATTTTGGGGATATTTTTTCAAGGAGACAATTTAGACATGGCTTTGAAAAACTTGCCACCTTTGTTGGATTTTTGTGGTTTTGTTGTTTTTCCTTTTGTTGATTTTTTTGGCAAAGTTGTTGATGACTTTAGCAACCTTGTTTGAAATTTTTGTTATGTTGTCTAGATTATTAAATGACTATTAAGGGCATAGCCTTTAAATAGCCATTAGTTAGCCATTAAGGATGTTTTGGTCATTTTATGTCTGTTAGGGTTTCTTTCTTTGTACTATATAAACTCTTATCTTCTTAATGGAAAGATAATCACATATTTTCGAATTTAGCTTCATCTTAAAAGCTTGGTTTTGTCCAAAATTACTTAAGGGAGAGATTCCCTTTATTTCATGCAATCGATTTTCCTAAAGCGTGGCAACCTTAGTGGCATCTCCGTGCTACCAGAACACTATAAGAAATCATCTTAAAGGTTCTCAAAGACAATTTCTTTGTGGGTATTCTTTGTGGCCTTGGAAGAGTTTTGTTCCTACAAAATCAAATTTACGGTGCTTGGGATTCTATCCGTTGTGAGGGGTTTGCTTGGCCTTAAACATCCAAGTGAGTTCTGCGTCACTACAGATCTAGACATAATAAGGAGCAACATAGTCAAAAATCATATTATTCCATGATGAAATGAATTTTCAATAATTATTGCAAGTTGTTGTTTTGTTGTAAGATATAATCTGGATATTATGTGTAATAGTTAGCCTTATTTTTGATATCTACTTCAAAAGACCTTATTTATTAGTTGTAACACTTCTCTATTAGCATATATAGATGAATTTGAGTGTTGGTTATGCCTTGGTAGAGATTGAAACCCTAATGGCAACACCAACTTGAAACTGATTCCCCATTGCAAGTGTGTATTGGTTTGCTTATAACAGGAGTTTTATGAATCGAAATAAGGATCCGTAAAATCCCAAGAAAATAGACACCCTAAAGATGATTCTATCAAAATATCAACTAGCCTTTAGAGAGAAATTAAAAGCGAATCGATCTTTATTTTTCATGAACTAGACATCTAGTTCAACCGATCTATCGATTTGAGGTTTCTGGTGGACCGCAATCGCTCTGGAACCTTTGGCCAACTTTGAAAATATTTCATTTAGGTTTCTAAACCTTGAAACTTTGAAAAAACTTACAAATTGGTTCATAAGGCTTAAGCACTCTATCTATTAGCTAGTTAGGCTATCTAATAAGCAAATTTAACCATCTAATCCAGTTTGACTAAATAGATCATCTGGTTTGATCAAAACTTTATACAAATTAAATTTTAGCTCAAATTTTAAAATTTTTGAAAATATATAATTTGACTCAACGGTTTTAAAATATTTCAAGAAGTTAATTTTTCATCAAGTCAAGAAATAGAATTAGGATCATAAAGGATTTAAATTTGATCAAATAAGTTCTTTTTCACTTAGGTCTAAACTTTTACAAATTTGACAATTTAATCCAATATTCCATAACTTTCTAAAATCTTCGACTTGACTTAATAATTTTGAAATCTTTCAAGAAGATCATTTTTCATCAAATATATGAAATACAATTAGGACTGTAAATGTTGAAATATAATTAGGTATGACTTCCTAAACTACTATAATTTCAAAAATTTTGCATGATAGGGATGTTGATTTATATGATTGATGGATGATAGAATGATGGTGAATGATTAAGGAGTATTGCATTTGGCCTTAGAAGTTCCAGATATCACACTAAACCCAAATTGGGGACTGTTCCGCGTAGGGTGTAGTGTTTTTCTTATAAAATGAGTTTTATAACTAAAATTAACAAACCGTAAAAAATTACGGATCTAGACACAATAAGGAACAACATAGTCAAAAATCAGATTATTCCATAATAAAATGAATTTTCAATAATTGTTGCAAGTTGTTGTTCTACTGTAAGATATAATCTGGACATTATTTGTAATGGTTGGCCTTATTTTTGATATCTACTTTAAAAGACCATATGTATTAGTTGTAACACTTCTCTATTAACATATATAGATGAATTTGAGTCTTGGTTATGCATTGGTAGAGATTGAAACCCTAATGACAACACCAATTTGAAACTGATCCCCCCTGCAAATGTGTACTGTCTTGCTTATAATTCGAGTTTTATGAATTGAAATAAGGATCCGTAAAAACCCCCAGAAAATAGACACCAAAAAGATGATTATATCAAAATTTCAGCTAGCCATTAGAGAGAAATTAAAATTGAACCGATCTCTAATTTTCATGAACAAGACATCTGGTTCAACTAATCTATCGATTTAAGGTTCCGGTGGACCGATGTAGGCACTGTATTTTTACATATAAGTCTCGATGTGAGTCTCGTACGGAGGCACTACTCTTTAGGTTGCGGAAGTCACGGGAAACAAATGTCGGAAGGGGAAATTTAGAATAAGTATGTCATCAGATTCAATTCACATGTTCACTGCTTTCGCGTTCGTGTTGCGTTCGTGAGCACGTTCGAACGTCAAACAGATTGCGGGCATTCGTGTAGCGTTCGAATCAGCATTCGAACGGTGTCGGTACTTCTGATTTTGCTGCTAGCCTCACGCCCAAGCCCAATTAGCCCACCAAAACCCATCAAAAAGTAATTAGAATATTTAAAATACATGTACAAAATTAAACTAAATTAATTAAATCAAATCTCTTCCTAACCTATCAAATCTCTTCCCTAATCAAACACCAATTAAGATATTCACTCCCTAAATTAAACCCATCTTTTCCTTTCATAAACCAATCAAAACACTTCCTTTTTTTTTAGGATTCCCTTCCTTACCTAGAAACCCTAGCAAACCATTATAAAAAGAAGCCTAAACCAACCTTTCACACCCTAGCTCATTCTCACAAAAACACAAAGAAATAAACTTAGCATTCACGACCAAGGCAAAAAGTAAAAAGCAAAAAAAATAATTCTCCTTTCTCCCACTCTCTAGCAACCGAAACCATAGCCCCCTAAACACCCTCACCACCGAAAATAATAAAATAGCAAACATCATCACAGAAACCCCTCCTAAACAGCAAACATCATCACCGAAACAGTCATTAAATTACCCACTGTAAACATCGAAAATCACAGCCCAAAATAGTCCCTGCAACCACCGAAAATCAGCTCTGAAACTGCACTGCAATGACCGAGAAAACCCTCCACAAACTGCCCCACAAACTACTGTATATACCCTCCACAAACTGCACTAAAAACAATCCAGAAACTGCCCAAATTACCACATAAAATAGCAGCCCCAATCCCCCTTAAAAATGAAAAAAATAGTCTCTTATTTACCATGAAATAGTGACCAGAAAATACAGCGAAAACAACAGCAAAACAGAGTAAAGACAGCAGCCCAAACAGAGAAACAACGAAAGGAAACATTGAACCAGTGAACCAGAGGAATTAAGGAGCATCAACCCTTCCGACAACCACATATCGCACTTCCGATAGACGACTAAAAAGGTTAGACCTGATGGCACATTCTTTATTTATTATCCTTTATTTTCATTTATTTTAGTACTTTATTTCATATGAGTATTGTGGATTGGTGCATGATGTGATTTCAGGATGAACGGAATATGTGTTCTCTCTTGTGGTATATCGGATGGAAACCCGGACGTAAATTCCGTAGCCGAATCTGAATGGACGGTATTGCGGTTTGCACTCGGGATACAATGCCACGTACCCCTTAAGAGATTCACATGTTTCGTTTCATCCAACCTTGCGTTTTAAGCATGATTTAGTCATTAGTATGTTATTACTTTCTGCATGTTACTTATTTATGCATGGTAATGTAATGCGCATGGGCTAGCTAGGGTGGATTAAAGGTCCTCCGTTTTGAGGGATGAAAAGCCAAAGGGCTACCTTTCCCACGATGATTTGCCGCGCCAGACGAAGTATGTTTGATTGAATGTGAGATATGTTTAATCGGATATACGGAGTTCCACGTTATTGTCTCATTCATTTGTATGCATTGTAATATAATGCGCATGGGCTAACTATGGTGGATTAAAGGTCTTCTATTCGAGGGAAATGTCTGAAGGCTACCTTTACCATGATGTTTTTCGTGCCTTTTATTATGTTATTTACCTTTTGCATATCATTGCTTTATTTACGCATGCATTTCATTCTAGTGCGCATGGGCTAACTAGGGTGGATTAAGGTCCTCTATTCGAGATAAATGCCTAAAGGCTACCTTACCACGATGTTTTGCCGCGCCGGAGGAGGTACACTCAATTGAAAGTGAAATGTGTTCAATCGGACACACGAGGTCCTATACTGTGTATTTGTTCAGCCATGCATGTGTTTGTGTCATTTCAGATGCCATTTTGGCAATCTCGTTCGAACACGTTTCCAAATGCTACATGAACGCATGCATCCTGCCTCATTCCGCTCGAACGTATTTACGAATGCTACATGAACGTATACATTCTGTCTTATTTCCGTTTGAACGCGTCTCAAAATGTTACTCGAACGCGCATTCATTTTATTGTTTCATGCATCAGGTTTCATCCCGTTCGAACGCGTTATCAAACGATATACGAACGCGGACATTCTGTTTATCGTTCGAACGCATTTACGAATGCTACACGAACGCGCACACACTGGACAGATTCCTTCATCATGTTTTATGCATGTTTGTTCCCTTAGTCATTCCCTTCCCCGTCATATGCTTAGTTAGCTCTCTTTAATATTTAGGCCTTTACCGTTATTGTTTATTTATATTTTTCGAATTTATTTATTCGATGTGCTCATGAGATTGTGTGCTCGCTTTTATTATTAATGCCTTTATAGTTGTTATTAGTTACATTATTGCACGTTATTGCTTAATATGTTCATGAATTATGTATTTTGCCTTCATTTCTTTAATTTACGATTATGTGTGTGCAAACTTGCATGTTGCTTAAATTATCTGGTACGTGTTGCAGGAGATTTGGTTGTACTACTGCATAAATCCTTTCATTACAAGTGGCATAAGTAAGGGACCATTCCAAACCCAACGGTTTGAGGTCTTCCCTTGCGAGGGGAGAGTGCAGCCTTAAATCATTTTCCCGTTTCACACCGGGTGGCAACTCCATTTTTAGTTCTCCAGTTTAGTTCCCCCGTGGGCTATTCCGTACTCCCAACTAGGCCGTGAGCCTGGGATAGCGTCACCAATTTCTGTGTCCTACAGTCTGGCGACTCCACTAGGGATAGAGAATTGGCCCCGAAATAATGTCTTGTAGTGATTGTGATTTGTGCTTTAGTTAACTGTGTCTATCGTGGGTTGAATGGGTTTAATCAAATGCATTTTTAGAGCTAAGTAATGGTTTGGTGTCTTTCTTCATTCACTACCTTTCTATAAGGAAAAGCTGCAAAGGCACCTAGATAATCATTACTTGAAGCTTACTGTGATGGACTAATTTGGAGGACTTGTTGTTTATTCCTGTCACCAATGAGATAAGAGCCTAAGAGGCTTGGGTATTTAAGAGAGTTCGCTCCACCCTCCATCTGGGGAATCTTCAATAGGAAATCCATTTGATAGTCAGTCACGTATCATAACTCATTGGCACGTACCGTAAGGTATAAAAATGTGCGCTCACTTGGTCGCTTGAACCCTTGAGTGGGGAGACCTAGTTGTGGGCAATCCTTCGCCAAGGAGAGCCTTTGTCTACACTCCCGCAAACCCACACGTAGACCATAGTTGTATGACCAATAGAAACTATTTCCTTGTGCTTGTGTTTATGGACCATCATCATTTGGATTCAGTTGGACTTCTTGTCAGAAATGCGAACTTGTTGGGCCATTTAAACTGGGATGAGTTCATATCTTATGACAATTGGGCTAAAGGTTTCGAAAATGCCGATGTGCCACTCTGTTGAAATTTTTTCTTTATGCTTATGCTTAGGACCATCATCATTTGGATTCAGCTGGACTTCTTGTCAGAAATGCGAACTTCTTGGGCCATTTAAATTGGGATGAGTTCGTATCTTATGAAAATTGGGCTAAAAGTTTCTAAAATGTCGATGGGCCTTCCTGTGTTTGGGCCCCTTATCATTTGATGTTTTTTAGCCATGTTATCGCAAAGTTGTAAACCTGTTGGGCCTTTTCAATTGGGACAAGTTTGCACCTTGCAATAATGTGATTGAAGCTTTAAAATGACAAGAGGCCGACTTATATATTCCATGCATTGCACGCATACATGCTGACTGAGAATTTTAAAAAACACCATAGATTCTCGTTGGGTTAGGAAAGAGGGAAGACTTATCAAAAGGCCGATAGCAAACATGAGTGAATCATATAACAGAGTTCATAGCCCGAACATCATTTGTCGATATTGAATGCCACATCAGGTAGTGACAGATAACAGAGTTCAGTTTCAAGGGGAAACGAAGGCAATGCTACAGAGATATGAGATAGGACATCACAAGTCGTCACCTTACAGACCGCAGGCAAATGGGGCAGTCGAGGCAGCCAATAAAACAGTAAAGAAGATATTAGCCAAGATAACAGAAAACTGCAAAGATTGAGCCGATAAGTTGCCATACGCCCTGTGGGGGTACAGAACATCAGAGAGAACAGCAACATGAGCCACGCCTTACTCTTTGGTCTATGGAATGGAAGAAGTACTACCTGTGGAAGTTGAGATACAGTCCATGAGGGTTCTAGCAGAAGCATAGTTACCTGAACAGGAATGGGCCTCACAGAGATTTGAGCAGTTAGCACTGCTGGATGAGAAGAGAATGAAGTCTTTACATCACATGTAGATATATCAGAAGAGACTAGCTCGAGCATTCAACAAAAAGGTACGTCCTACTAAGATCATAAAGGGTGATTTGGTACTTAAGCAGTCAAGGCCGTCGACCACAGACCCAAGAGGAAAGTTCAGACCCAACTGGGAAGGACCCTACATAGTGTAGAAAGTAATGGGAAATGGGGCAGTGAGACTATCAGATTTGGAAGGGAATGAGTTCACTGAGCCGATCAACGTAGACAGATTGAAGCAATATTTTGCCTGAGAAAGAGAAGACCTGGCAGAAGACCTAACACAACGGAATAAGAAATTCATTCATGCATGCATGCATACACGTGACGTATTTGCATTCCTTTTTGTGTTTTTTCTGTTTTGTAATCACAGGTTTCAAAGAAGAAGAGAAAACGGCAAAGATAAGCCAACCAGAAGCAGCAACAGTACAGTGTCATCAGTTTCAGGAATAAACCAGTATCAGTTTTGGGGATGAGTCCCGGGGGGCGAGGCCCACATCAGTAATTTTGAGGATGAGTCCCAAGGTCGAGGCCCACATTAGTATCGGTTTCAGGGTGAGGCCCACTTCAGTATCATTTTTGGGGATGAGTCCCAGGGCCGAGGCCCACATCAGTATCAGTCCAGGGTTGAGGCCCACATCAGTATCCGTCTGGGGCGAGGCCCACATCAGCATTGTCAGTATCAGTTTTGGGGATGAGTCCCGAGGGCGAGGCCCACATCAGTATCAACATCAGTTTTGGTGATGAGTCTCTAGGGCGAGGCCCACATCAGCATTTTTCAGTATCAGTTTTGGGGATGAGTCCCGGGGGCGAGGCCCACATCAGTATCAGTATCAGTTTTTGGGATGAGACCCGGGGGTGAGGCCCACATCGGCATCAGTTTTGGGAATGAGTCTCAGGGTCGTGACCCACATAATCTTCAGTTTTAGGGATGAGTCCCGGGGGTGAGGCCCACATCAACATCAGTTTTGGGGATGAGTCCCAGGGTCGTGACCCACATCATCATCAGTTTTTGGGGATGGGTCTCGGGGGCGAGGCCCACATCAGCATCAGTTTTGGGGATGAGTCCCAGGGTCGTGACCCACATCATCATCAGTTTTGGGGATGAGTCCCGGGGGTGAGGCCCACATCAACATCAGTTTTGGGGATGAGTCCCAGGGTCGTGACCCACATCATCATCAGTTTTTGGGGATGGGTCTCGGGGGCGAGGCCCACATCAGCATCAGTTTTGGGGATGAGTCCCAGGGTCGTGACCCACATCATCATCAGTTTTGGGGATGAGTCCCGGGGGTGAGGCCCACATCAGCATCAGTTTTGGGGATGAGTCCCAGGGTCGTGACCCATATCATCAGTAGTTTTGAGGATGAGTCTCAGGGTCGTGACCCACGTCAGCATCAGTTTTAGGGATGAGTCCCAGGGTCGTGACCCACATTGTCAGCGATATTGGGATGCGTCTCAAGGTCGAGGCCTCCGTTGTCGGTTGCAGTTATTGGATGTGTCCTAGGGTCGATGGCCCCCTGCATCATCAATTTTGGGGATGAGTCCTAGGGTCGTGACCCACATTGTTAGTGGTATTGGGATGCGTCCCAGGGTCGAGGCCCCCGTTGTCGGTTGCAGTTATTGGGATGTGTCTCACGGTCGATGGACCTCTGCTTCATCAGTTTTGGGGATGAGTCTCAGGGTCATGACCCACATTGTCAGTGGTATTGGGATGCGTCCTAGGGTCGATGGCCCACTGCATCATCAACTCAGCTCGAAGCAGCAGGCAAGTCAGGTGGCAGTTGGCGAGCCAGGTAAGTAAAAATGCATTGCATAGACTTTGATAGGATTGTCATTGTCACACACTGCACAAGTCCCATCAAAGTGGGGGTGACTGTAGGCACTGCATTTTTTCATATAAGTCCCGATGATGAGTCTCATACGGAGGCACTACTCTTTAGGTTGTGGAAGTCGTGGGAAACAAATGTCGGAAGGGGAAATTCAGAATAAGTATGTCATCAGATTCAATTCACATGTTCACTAATTTCACGTTCGTGAGCACGTTCGAATGTCAAACAGATTGCGGGCGTTCGTGTAGCGTTCGAATCGGAATTCGAACGGTGTTGGTACTTCTGGTTTTGCTGCTAGCCTCACGCCCAAGCCCAATTAGCCCACCAAAACCCATCCAAAAATAATTAGAATATTTAAAATACATGTCAAAAATTAAACTAAATTAATTAAATCAAATCCCTTCCTAATCTAATCAAATCATTTCCCTAATCAAACACCAATTAAGATATTCACTCCCTAAATTAAACCCATCTTTTCCTTTCATAAACCAATCAAAACACTTCCATTTTTTTGAGGATTCCCTTCCTTACCTAGAAACCCTAGCAAACCATTATAAAAAGAAGCATAAACCAACCTTTCACACCTTAGCTCATTCTCACAAAAACACAAAAGAAATAAACTTAGCATTTACGCCCAAGGCAAAAAGTAAGAAGCAAAAAAAATAATTATCCCATCTCCTCCTCTCTAGCAACCGAAACCATGAAAAAGAAAACATCATCACCGAAACCCCTCCTAAACAGCAAACATCATCACCGAAATAGTCATTAAATTACCCACTGTAAACACCAAAAATCACAGCCCAAAACAGTCCCTGCAACCACCAAAAATCACCTCTGAAACTGCACTGCAGTGACCGAGAAAACCCTCCACAAACTGCCCCACAAACTGTCGCATATACCCTCCACAAACTGTACTGAAAACAATCCAGAAACTGATCAAATTACCACATAAAACAGCAGCCCCAATCCCCCTTAAAAATGAAAAAAAAGTCCCTCATTTACTGTGAAATAGTGACCAGAAAATACAGTGAAAATAGCAGCAAAACGGAGTAAAGACAGCAGCCCAAATAGCGAAACAGCGGAAGGAAACGTTGAACCAGTGAACCGGAGGAATTGAGGAGCATCAACCCTTCCGACAACCGCATACTGCACTTCCGATAGACGACTAAAGAGGTTAGACCTGAGGGCACCTTCTTTATTTATTATCCTTTATTTTCATTTATTTTAATACTTTATTTCATATGAGTATTGTAGATTGGTACATGATGTGATTTCCGGATGAACTGAATATGTGTTCTCTCTTGTGGTATATCGGATGGAAACCCGGATGTAATTTCCGTAGTCGAATCTGAATGGACGGTATTACGGTTTGCATTCGGGATACAATACCACGTACCACTTGAGAGATTCACATGTTTCGTTTCATCCAACCTTGCATTTTAAGCATGATTTAGTCGTTAGTATGTTATTACTTTCTGCATGTTACTTATTTATGCATGGTAATGTAATGCGCATGGGCTAGCTATGGTGGATTAAAGGTCCTCCGTTTTGAGGGATGAAAAGCCAAAGGGCTACCTTTGCCACGATGCTTTGCCGCGCCGGACGAAGTATGTTTGATTGAATGTGAGATATGTTTAATCGGATATACGAAGTTCCACATTATTGTCTCTTTCATTTTTATGCATTGTAATATAATGTGCATGGGCTAACTAGGGTGGATTAAAGGTCCTCTATTCGAGGGAAATGCCTGAAGGCTACCTTTATCACGATGTTTTGCCGCGCCTTTTATTATGTCATTTACCATTTTGCATATCATTACTTTATTTAAGCATGCATTGCATTCTAGTGCGCATGGGCTAACTAGGGTGGATTAAAGGTCCTCTATTCGAGATAAATGCCTAAAGGCTACCTTTACACGATGTTTTGCCGCGCCGGAGGAGGTACACTCGATTGAACGTGAAATGTGTTCAATCGGGCACACAAGGTCCTATATTGTGTATTTGTTCACCCATGCATGTGTTTGTGTCATTTCAGATTGCCATTTTGGCAATCTCGTTCGAACACGTTTCCAAACGCTACATGAACGTATGCATCCTGCCTCATTCCGTTCGAACGCGTTTACGAATGCTACATGAACGTATGCAATCTGTCTTATTTCCGTTTGAACGCGTCTCAGAACGCTACTCGAACGCGCATTCATTTTATTGTATCATGCATCAGGTTTCATCCCGTTCGAACGCGTTATCAAACGCTATAGGAACTCGGACATTCTGTTTATCAATCGAATACGTTATCAAACGCTACTCGAATGCTTGCATTCTGTTACCGTTCGAACGCGTTACGAACACTACACGAACGCGCACACACTGGACAAATTCCTTCATCATGTTTTATGCATGTTTATTCCTTTAGTCATTCCCTTGCCCGTCATATGCTTAGTTGCTCTCTTTAATATTTAGGCCTTTACCGTTATTGTTTATTTATATTTTCCGCATTTATTTATTCGATATGCTCATGAGATTGTGCGCTCGCTTTTATTATTAATGCCTTTATAGTTGTTATTAGTTACATTATTGCACTTTATTGCTTAATACATTCATGAATTATGTATTTTGCCTTTATTTCTTTCATTTACGATTATGGGTGTGCAAACTTGCATGTTGCTCAAATTACCTGGTACGTGTTGCATGAGATTTGGTTGTACTACTGTATAAATCCTTTCATTACAAGTGGCATAAGTAAAGGACCATTCCTAACCCAACGGTTTGAGGTCTTCCCTTGCGAGGGGTGAGTGCGGCCTTAAATCATTTTCCCGGTTTACACCGGGTGGCGACTCCATTTGTAGTTCTCTGGTTTAGTTCCCCCGTGGGCTATTCTGTACTCCCAACCAAGCCGCGAGCCCAGGACAGCGTCGCCGATTTCTGTCTCCGTAAATAAAGCAATGAATTTTATGGAATAGTCATAGTCAAAAATCAGATTATTCCATAATAAAATGAATTTTCAATAATTGTTGCAAGTTGTTGTTCTACTGTAAGATATAATCTGGACATTATTTGTAATGGTTGGCCTTATTTTTGATATCTACTTTAAAAGACCTTATGTATTAGTTGTAACACTTCTCTATTAACATATATAGATGAATTTGAGTCTTGGTTATGCCTTGGTAGAGATTGAAACCTTAATGACAACACCAACTTGAAACTGATCCCCCATGCAAATGTGTACTGGCTTGCTTATAATTCGAGTTTTATGAATCGAAATAAGGATCCATAAAATTCCCCAGAAAATAGACACCCAAAATATGATTCTATCAAAATTTCAGCTGGCCATTAGAGAGAAATTAAAAGTGAACCGATCTCTAATTTTCATGAAAAGACATCTGGTTCAACTAATCTATCGATTTGAGGTTTCCGGTGGACCGCGACCGCTTTGGAACCTTTGGCCAACTTTGAAAATATTTCATTTAGGTTTTTAAACCTTGAAACTTTGAAAAACCTTACAAATTGGTTCATAAGGCTTAAACACTTTACCGATTAGCCAGTTAGGCTATCTAATATGCTAGTTTAACCATCTAATCCAGTTTGACTAAATAGGTCATCCGGTTTGATCAAAACTTAATACAAATCAAATTTTAGCTCAAATTTTAAATTTTTTTGAAAATATATAATTTGACTCAACAGTTTTAAAATATTTCAAGAAGATAACTTTTCATCAAGTCAAGAAATAGAATTAGGATCACAAATGATTTAAATTTGATCAAATTTAAGTGTTTTTCACTTAGGTCTAAACTTTTACAAATTTGACAATTTAATCCAAGATTCCATAACTACTGAATGAAATTTACGACTTGACTTAATAATTTTGAAATCTTTCAAGGAGACCATTTTTCATCAAATATAAGAAATACAATTAGGACTGCAAATGTTGAAATACAACTAGGTATGACTTCATACACTACTATAATTTCAAAATTTTTACATGCTAGGGATATTGATTTATATGATTGATGGATGATAGAATGATGGTGAATGATTAAGGACTAATGAATTTGGCCTTAGAAGTGCCAAATATCACACTAAACCCAAATTCGGGACTACTCTGCACAAGGTGTAGTATTTTGCTTATAAAATGAGTTTTAGAACTAAAATTAACAAATCGTAAAAACCTAAAAATCTAGACACAATAAGGAACAACATAGTTTAAAAAATCATATTATTCCATGATAAAATGAATTTCCAATAATTATTGGAAGTTGTTGTTCTGTTGTAAGATATAATCTCGACATTATGTGTAATGGTTGGCCTTATTTTTGATATCTACTTCAAAAGACCTTATTTATTAGTTGTAACACTTCACTATTAACATATATAGATGAATTTGAGTGTTGGTTATGCCTTGGTAGAGGTTCCTAATGACAACACCAACTTAAGACTGGTTCTCCCCTGCAAGTGTGTACCAGTTTACATATACCTCGAGTTTTAGGAATCGAAATAAAGATTCGTAAAAACCCCCAGAAAATAGACACCTAAAAGATGATTCTATCAAAGTTTTAGTCCAATATCTATTCATAATTATTCCCAGCAAAATTTCAAAATCAACTCATGTTCTGTGATATGTCAGTTAGAGTAATTGGAATTGATTTTACTGTTGTTTAACCTTATCGATACTTATTATTCCATATTAGATTCATCTTGAGATCCACCGCATGATCTCGAATGAGTGGATGCTTTGTTTTTCAAAATGATTTCTTAATTTTATTTGTGATAATATGAGTATTGTTTTACTTGATAGATTTGGAATGTTTTGGCTATATTTTGAACATTTAAGTTATCTTGAACATGATTAGATTTATTTGAGCATGATGTGTGATCTTATGAGAATTTTTAAAGTTATATTTATTTTTAATTATTTTTTATCTCTGAAAAACTATTTGATGATTTATGGACTTTTATCTTCGAGAGGTGATTTTAATGATTTATAGATTCTTGTCTTTAAGATGTGATTTTGATGATTTACAATTTTTTTTATTTTGAGAGATGATTTTGATAAAGATTAGGGTCAAATTCGATCTCAGAGTATTATGGAAAACCATATTCATATGTGTAGGTACAGATTCAAGGTCTGGCTGATGGTGCTATATAACATGTTATGACTTAATATAGTATTTGGGGGATGACGATATATAACGCCCCAAGATATAGATATTTACATAAACATGTCTAAGGGAATGACGATATGTAACGCCCCTAGATACCAGACGTTTCACACAAATATTTACTTTATGAAGATATTAGTTTGAACTTGTTTTGATACTTCAGAGTTTCACAGAGATATTTGCTTATGATGATACTAGATTTGAACTTGTTTTATTATCAATAGATTTTGATTTATGCTTTTACACGTATGTTTTCTTGATTTATAATATCCACTCATTGAGACTTTCCGGACTCACTCCCTCACTCTTTGCAGACTTGACTTCTGATGAGCCATTTTGACACCCCTAGAGACTTAAGCTGGGGAGAGGATACTGTTGGACAATTGTGACCAATAGCATCACTATTTGTAAAAGACATTATGGTTTTTGTACAAATTAACTATGTGACAAAGGAAATTGCCATTTTATCATTTTGTAATTAGATTACTTGAATATATATAAATGATAAAAGTCCTTATGATTAGTTCCGAATTATAAGATATGAGACAATATCAATCCACTAAAGGTTTAATCATTAAATATCCTTAGTCGTAGTATTATCGAGACTGGACATCGATAATGCGGAATAGACTAGTATTACACTTGTGCGCGTTATGAAAGCGTAACGGCATAATTCTCATATATTTGGGTATTGGATACTCATGCAAGTGTAATAAGAGGTTCTGTTTACCGATGGTACAGAAACAACTTCGCTCTGGATAGACCCATCAGAATCTCATTGGTAGTATGACTATGTGTCTATGGGATTCCGAATCAGGTTAGGTGTATTTGGTCTTAACTTGAGACTTGCATCGCTAATACTTGCGACAATCAGTACGCTTTGGTTTTGGTCGTCCGGGACTTTAACAGGTTCTGTGTATGCCTCTTCTGGGTTTATTGAGAATCATAGTGCATTGGGTGTGATGTCAAGATGGAAGTATCACTTCAGTCATATGGAGATGATGATCACGTAAGGATACAGAACTAGTAATCTAATATGTTGCAACTATCGGGATAATATGACAAGGTCATGATTATCCGATTAAAGAGACTAGTTACCAGTGATCCGATATATGCTTCATACGGGGCAGCCACAATTCCAGCCCCAGGCCTAGCATGTGACATCCGATACTGGATCAAAATACACAATACTTTGTATACTACGCTTGATATAGATTATATATTCCTTAAAGAATATTTCTGGAAAATTGGGTAGGCACAGTGCTTTGCTAGAAGCCAACCATGTCTTATAAATCGGTAAGAACGTGGTACCGGGTACGCACATATTCGGATAGTCCGATGACCGAATTTACTGCCAACATATCCATGGATCTCATGGCTCGATTCCCAAAGATTCACCGATGACATTTGACTCGAGCAGAATTAATCTGGGATTAATTATGAGAGAGAGAAAATTAATCTAGGATTAATTGAAGCAAGAATTTATCTGGGATAAAATTCAATTTGAAGAGAGAGAACGATTAAATTGGAATTAATCAATTAAATAATATATTCGATATATTAAATGAAATTAGATTTTAATTCGGGCGAACGAATTAATTTAGAATTAATTCGTAAGCGACTTTAATATTTAATTATGTCGCAACGGTAAATTTGTTAATTCGGAATTAAACGAACCCGAGCTCGAGCGAAGTTGCGCGTTGAGATTGTTCGACGTAAATTTGAAAATTACAAGTGGTGGGACCCACTTGACTTACATCACAAGTTTGACTAGTGATGGAAGTTGTTATTTGGTTAAGTGTAAACTTGGTTTAACTTGTAAAATACTCCAAACAATCTATACACACTTTGTATTTGTTTATTCATTTTTTGAATGACTAATACCAACTTTGAGATTTGGTATTTGGTAATTGAATTTTGGAAATCAAAATACACAATACACAAAAACAAAACACAACACTCTCTCTCTCCCTTAGCAAAAGCCGAGAGCTTCCCTCTCCAAGGTAGAAAATTTGTTTCAATTTTTCTTCTAGCTAGCACTATCAATGAGTCATTCAAGGTGTTAGGGAAACCTATCCTTGAGTTTGGAACACCATTTGGAAGCTTGGAGCTCTTCAACAACCTCAAAAGTTTTGAACTCTACACATACATCCAATCCGATCAATGTAAGTGATTTTCCGCAAACTTCGTTGATTATTCACACATGATTTCATCTTAATAGATCCTTGGCATGTTCTAGGAGAAACCCACAATGGAATCAGAGACAATTTTAAGCATGAAATTTTTAGGGTTCATAGAGTTATACATGATATCTTCAAATTGAATGTTTGGTTATGCTTAGATTATGATAACTTAGAGTTATGCATGATTAATTTTGAGAAAAAAAGATTAGATTAATTTTCCCCAAATTAGATGCCATGGCCGAATATGATGGACCTTAGAAGCTCATTGTGTTTTTTGATTTTAGACCATTGGATGTGTTTAAATGCATGAGTATATTGATTTGTGATTTAATTGGATTGAAATCAAAATTGTATGTAAAATGCATGAAAACTGTGAGCTATGTAAGCATGGAATGAGTTGATTTTGCTTCAATTGTGTTGGACATGAATTGAACATATTAAAGCATGATTAATTAGGTAAATTGGTGTTTTGGAAATATTAATTTAATTAATTAATTATGGCTAATACACTTTAATTAAAAATTATGATATTTGGAATATTGTAATTAAATAAATTAGTCTTTAATTTTGAATTGGGCTAATATTATTATATTTGGGCTTAATGGGCTTGGTTGAGCGAAGTTGGTTTAGGACAATTAGATTGGATCCAAATTGGGCCTAAAACCATTCCATAAAGTCCAAATATAATAAATGGGCCTTTAAATATTTAATTGGGCCTAATGGGCCAAAATTAATTTTATGGCCAATGGTGATTCCTTATTGGGCTTTGGTTGCCAAGTCCATGCCTTAAGAAATTAATTAAAAGCCCATTGGACTTTAATTAAGTTGACATTGGATGTTAATTGGTCCTTTGAGACCCATTTAGATTGGATTTAGAATCTAAGTCTAAAACGCACATAATTAAGTGTAATTATTTAATTTAGAATTAAATATGAATTAGTATTGAATACGAATTAAATTGGATTTAATATTGTAGTTCGATATAATTCAAGAATTCGCACTTTGAGTACTTATTCTTAAACGAGTTGGACTGGCGCAAATCAAATCATTGTTTGAACATTGGATGATCATTAATTCAAAGATTAATTAATTGGATTGGATTGATTAAATAACATGCTTTGTGTGAATACATGGATGTATTGTATGAATAATGTATATCGGATGGATATTAGATGGGTGAGGGCAATTTTGGAAATTGTTGTAATAAATTTAGAATTTATTAAATTGGACCTGCGTGTCCAACCTTTATCTCCTGACTCTTTGTACTTCTCTTCTCACCAATTCCCCTCAATGTAAATGAGGTTTCTTTATTGTATTATGTAATTGGGTAGAAGTTAGAATAGTGCTGGCCGGGGAGAGGAAAGTGAGAGATTTGTTCTATGAACAATTTGTTGAATATCTATCCTCATATCGTTATTATTTATTTCGCGCCTTATTATGCTTTTAGAATGCATGCTTAAGGGTGTATGATGAGACCTAATCAAAGATAATAAATTGGTTGCCAATTTACGCGAAAAACCCTCAAACAAATATTAAATGTTTTCCTTCCATTGAGTGGTTCTCTCTCAAGATCCAAGATTGGCATTGGTTTGTTGGCCAAAGTCAAGATCAATGTCCATCGCGGATGTGTTTGAACCACGAAAGTTTTGTTCCATATCGCATGTCTTGGGCAAGTTGTGATTTGTTGGGCAAATTATTTCGTCATTTTATATATTTATTAGTTGGACTAATATTTTATTATTTTATTATAACAGTTGGACTGTACCCAAAAATCGTTAATTGAATAGTTAGACTATTGCAATTAAGATGGCTGGAAAGATCAACGTTAGGGACATTATCATGGATGAAAATGTCTTTAATGGTGCGAACTTTCCTGACTGGGATATGAACTCAGGATTGTCCTGGGGGCCGAGAATATGCTCTATACGATAGAGAGACCTCTCGGGCCTAAGCCCGGAATTGAGCAGCCGCTTGAGCTTGAGCTTTGGAAGACTCACAGCGATGACAACTCAACTGCTCAATCAGTAATTCTCGCTGCGATGACCCATCAATTTTGTCGCCATAATAAGGGATTGGATCCCTATACTATGATGGCAAAATTGAAGGACCTTCACCGATCTACCTTAGATCGCAAAGGTATGAATTGCAGAAGAAGCTCTTTCGCTCTTGAATGTCAGAGGGTACATCTGTCGAGCACCATGTGTCACAGATGATTGCTGACATCGAACAGATGGGTCAGCTAGGCATAACCTTTGAGGCTGAGACTTCTATAGATTTGATCTTGCAGTCTATTTCTGACAGCTGAAGCGGGTTCATCATGAACTATAATATGATGAACCAAGACCATACTCTTGGAGAGTTGATGGCAATACTGTGCGAAGTAGAAAAAGAGCTTTTGAAGGGCAAAAAGCACGAGGCGCACTTCTCTTCGACATCTCAGTCTGCCAAGGCTTGGCCAAAGGCTACTGGAGGCGTGAAGAAAAAGAAGAAGAGAATGGGCAAGGCCAAATCATCAAAGTCTTCAAGGAAGGCAAATGACAAATCCCAAGATGTCTACCTACAGTGTGGCAAACAGGGTCACTGGAAGCGTGACTGCCGTGAGTACAAGGCGCACATGAAGGAAATCAAAGCGGGCAAGGCACCGGTTTCAGTTATGTTTGTTATTGAAATAAACATGTCTACTTCTAGTTTTAAAAATTGGATTTTTGATTCTGGTTGTGGTACTCATATATGTACTGATGTGCAGGAACTGCAGATTAGGAGGAGACTGACTTTAGGAGAGATAGACCTCCGAGTTGAAAATGGGACTATAGTCGCCGTTTTGGCTGTTGGGACTTATATTTTGGAATTGCCCTCGGGGCATGTACTTAATTTATCAGACTGCTACTATGTACCTTGTTTGACTAGGAATATTATTTTTGTATCTTGTTTAGCCTAATGTGGGAATACTTTTGTATTCAGAAACACATGGTGTTTTGTTTATAAAAATGATATTGAGATATGTAGTGCTGATGTTAATAATGGTCTTTATATTTTGAATATAAATCAATCTCAAACATATAACGTAACAAATAAAAGGCTTAAATTAAGTAACAAAGATGAAACTTATATGTGGCATTGTCGTCTGGGACACATTAACAAGACTCGTATATCCACACTTTCGAAGAGTGGGTATTTGGACGGATTTGATCCAAATTCATATGACGTATGCGAATCTTATTTATTAGGCAAAATACCTAAAACACCTTTTAGCGGTAAATGTGCACGTACCACCGAACTGTTAGCCCTCGTTCATAGTGATGTGTGCGGGCCCATGTCTAGCCAGGCTAGAGGTGGATATGAATACTTCGTAACCCTTACGGATGATGCATCGCGTTATGGTTATGTGTATCTTATGAGACACAAGTCGGAAACTTTTGAGAAATTCAAAGAGTTTCAACACGAAGTAGAAAAACAAACCGGCAAAAGTATTAAAACATTACAGTCGGACCGTGGTGGAGAATACTTGAGCAATGAGTTTCTCGATTACTTGAAAGAGTATGGTATTCTTTCACAGTGAACTCCTCCCGGAACACCTCAATTAAACGATGTGTCCGAACGGAGAAACCGAACTTTGTTGGACATGGTAAGGTTTATGATGAGTCGCACTGAGCTACCAATTTCCTTCTGGGGATATGCATTGAACAGTGCAATACTTATTTTGAATAAGGTTCCGTCAAAGTCTGTTCAACAGACTTCATATGAAATATGTACAGGAAAGAAACCGGGTTTCTCATTCCTGAAGATTTGGGGATGCTGGGCATACGTTAAACATTTGGATGGTACCAAACTAGAACCCAAATCAGATAAGTGTCTATTTGAAGGTTATCCTAGGGAAACCAAAGGATATGACTTCTACCACCCACAAGAGAACAAAGTATTTGTTGCTCTACATGCGGTTTTGTTCGAAAAGGAATTCCTAAATGCAGTGGTAAGTGGGAGGAAAGCAGAACTCGATGAAAGTCGGAGTAATACTGTTCCTGACATTGATTCCTTAACGGAACACGAACAGTTCATCAGGGATGAGACTGTACCATAATCTTCTAATACACAAGAACCGCGTAAGTCGGAGAGAGTCAGAAAACAACCTGAGAGGTATGGGTTTCTGATCTCACCTAATGTGGATATTAATCTTATTGAGGAAGACGAACCAGCTACGTATGAGGAAGCGATACAAGGTATCGACTCCGGTTTATGGAAAGATGCCATGAAATCTGAAATGGATTCCATGTACACCAACCAAGTTTGGACACTGGTTGATGCACCAGAAGGCGTAAAGCCTATTGGTTGCAAATGGGTCTTCAAGAAGAAAACCGACATGGATGGCAACATATAAACGTACAAAGCTAGGCTTGTAGCGAAATGGTATCATCAACGACATGGTGTCGATTACGACAAAACTTTTTCACCTGTTGCCATGATTAAATACATTAGGATAATGCTTGCTATTGCTGCATATTTCGATTATGAAATATGGCAGATGGACGTCAAAATCGCTTTCCTTAATGGAAACCTTTTGGAGGATGTTTATATGCAACAGCCTAACGGTTTTATCGTACCAAAACATGTAAACAAGGTTTGCAAGTTAAATCGATCCATTTATGGATTGAAGCAAACATCGCGTTCTTGGAACCAACGTTTTGACGAGATCATAAAAGAATATGATTTCATTCAAAATGAGGATGATCCTTGTGTATATAAGAAGGTTAGTGGGAGCGCACTAACATTCATTGTCCTTTACGTTGATGATGTATTGCTTATTGGCAATGACATTCCCATGCTACAATCGGTGAAAGCTTGGCTTTCATTAAAATTCTCCATGAAAGATCTAGGAGAAGCAGCCTTTATTCTGGGAATAAAGATCTACCGAGATAGATCTAGAAAGCTGCTTGGACTCTCTTATAGCACGTACTTTGACAAAATGTTGAAGAGATTCAACATGGATCAGTCTAAGAGGGGATCATTGCCAGTGTCACATGGCATCACTCTATCTAAGGACATGTGTCCTAAAACTCAAGATGAGAGAGACAACATGAGTCAGATCCCGTTCGGTTCTGCAGTCGGATCGATCATGTATGTCATGATATATGTGCGACCTGATGTCTCGTATGCTTTGAGCATGTGTAGTCGCTACCAGGCCGATCCAGGTGATGGTCACTGGGTTGCGGTTAATGTTGGAGTTCTACGGCCCCGAGGATCAAATACAAAGCATAAAACAAGTGCAAATACAATGAGGGAGTTGCAGAAATACTCACATCGATCGGTTGAGCAACGCGGCAACGAACAAAATGATTTCCGCCCTCCTTACTGCTCACGGCAGTGAGCTACTGTTGGGCTCCATTTTCGGCCATTGTTGGTCCTCCATGAAAGCTCCAAGCTTCATTAAACGATTCCAAGCTCATGGGTGGAATTCCCTATCACCTTCGCATGACTTCGTAGTGTGCTAGCACTCTTGATTTTGCAGCAAAATCATGACTTTTGCTTCCCATTTTTCTTCCTTGGCTCTCGGCAGTGGGCTGCCAAACCAGAAGAAAAACAGCCCCTAAAGGGCGTGAGAAAGATGAAATAAATTGGCTCCAATTCGTGGGCCAAGAGAGAGAATGAGTGAAGTGATTTTTTGTATTTGATTTTGTGTATCTAATACACAATTTTTCATTACAAAAAAAATCAAATAAATGATTTTTTCAAATACAAAAAGTCAAGGCAATTAATTCCAACCACTTCCATCAACTATTCACATCACTCATGTCAATCAAGTGACAAGTTGTCACATCACTCAAAGTGACTAATGATTTGACGCTTGATGCGACTAGTGATTTGACGTTTGATTTGAATTGCGTGCCGCACTCGAATTCGAAATGCGAATGCGCTCGTAAACAATCCCGGGCTCGGGTTCGCTAATTCCAAATTAACGAATTTTTCGTTGCGACGTAATTAAATCTAATTTAATTAAATAAGCATGCCTAGCATAATTACTAGTCACGTCGCTAACGAATTAATTCTAAATTAACTCGTTCGCCCGAATTAAAATCTAATTTTAATTCCGCGTCGAAATCCAATTTCGTATAATATATTGAATATATTATTTATCGATTAATTCCAAATTAATCGTTATCTCTCTTTAATTTATATTTTATCCCAGAAAAAATATCTCCGCAATTAATCCTAGATTAATTTTCTCTCTCATTATTAATTAATCCCAGATTAATAAAAGTGTGAGTCATACATCATCGGTGAATCTTCGGGAAGTGACCCATGAGATCCCCATATATGTTGGCAGTAAATTTGGTCGTCGGACTATCCGAACTCGTAAGTACCTAGTACTAGGTTTTACCGATTTACAAGACAAGGTTGGCTTCTAGGAAAACGCCATGCCTTCCCAATTCTCCAGAAATATCCTTACAGGAATATAAGATCTATATCAGGCGTAGTATACATAGTATTGTGTATTTCGATCCAGTATCGGATGATCACATGCAAGGCCTGGGGCTAGTACAGTGTCTGCCCCGTACGAAGCATATATCGGATTACGAGCAACTAGTCTCTTTATTATCGGATAATCATGACCAAGTCATATTATCCTGATGGTTGTAACCTTTTTAGAGAACCAGTTCTGTATCCCTACATGATCATCAACTCCATATGACTGAAGTGACACTTCCGTCTCGACATCACACCCAACACACTACGATTCTCAATATACCCAGCAGAGGCGTACACAGAACCTGTTAAAGCCCTGGACGACCAAAACCAAAGTATATTGATTGTCGCAAGTATTAGCGGTGCAAGTCTCAGGTTAAGACCAAATACACCTACCCTGATTTTGGACTTCCATAGACACATAGTCATACTACAAATGGAATTCTGAGGGGGTCTATCCAGAGCGAAGCTGTTTCCCGTACCATCCGTAAAACAAAACCTCATATTACACTTGCATGAGTATCCTATACCCAAATATATGATAACTATGTTGTTTGTGCCCTCACAACGCGCACAAGTGTAATACTAGTCTTTTACGCATTTATCGATGTCCAATCTCGATAATACTCTGACTAGGGATATTTAATGATTTATCCTTCGTGGATGATACTGTCTCATATCATTCTCAATCCAGGAACAAATCATAAGGACCTCCTATCATTTATATATCTTGGTGATCTAATCACAGATGATAAGAGTGCAATCTCCTTTGTCACATAGTTAATTTGTACAACAACACCATAGTCTATACAAATAGTGACGCTATGGGTCATAATTGTCCAACAATCTCCCACTTGGCCTATAGCTAGTTACTCGAGTGTCTAACACCCGAACTATGTACGGTTGGCTCAAATTGCTGAGAAAAGGCTTTCGTCAGTGGATTTACATGATTATCGTCTGATGCAATTTATACGATCATCACATCGCCACGATGTATGATCCGAACGAATCAGATGAATATCGAAGTATATATCTGGATCGTTGATGAGACCATTAATTCTTTAGCCTGCGATGTAGCCTAGCTCAGCTGCTAAAAGAACTATATCTAATCTAATTAGATTTATAATCGACCCAAATGGCTTCTATTGCTGCCTCAGCTGCAGCAATAAACTGCATTTGTTGTTTATTCGGTAACAATATCTTGCTTGGAAGATTTCCAGCTCACTGTACCGTATTCAAACTTTATAGTACCGTTTTTGTGACTTATAGTCGTCTTTATCGGTTTAGGAAACTTGCTACAGTGATCACAGTCACTTCAAGTTCTCATTCTCCATAGTTAAAGATAGCATCCTTAGTTCTCTAAGATACTAATGGATGTTCCTAATATCAATCCAGTGACCATCACTAGGATTGGCCTGATTGTGGATCCATATGCTCAAAGCGTATGAGACACCAGGTCACGCACATTTTTTAATGTACGATTTCTCGGAGAGTTTTCATGAAAGCCAAGCTTTCACCGATTGATTTTATGGGAATATCATTTCCAAGAAATGACATATTATCATTATTTATAGGACATCCACTGTGAGTGCGCTCCCACTAACCCTCTTATATACACAAGAATCATTTCGTTTTGAATTAAATCATAAACCATTATGATTACATCAAAATGATAATTCCAAGAACCTAATGCTTGCTTCAATCCATACATGGATCGAATAACCCGCAACCTTGTTTGCTAGTTTTGGTACGACAAAACCGACAGGATGTTCTAAACATCCTCCAAAGGTTTCCCTTTCAGGAAAGTGATTTTCCCGTTCGGCTGACATATTTCATAAATGAAACATGTAGCTTTAGCAAGCATTATCCAAATGGATTTACCATGGCAACAGGTAAAAGGTTTCGTCATAATCAACGCAATTTGATAACGATACCTTTCCGCTAAAAGCCTAGCTTTATACGTTAGTATGTTTCCATCCATGTATGTCTTCCTTGAAGACTTATATAGTACCAATAGGCACAATGCCTTGCGGTACATCAACTAGTATCCAAACTTAGTTGATATACATGGAATCCATTTTCGGACTTCATGACACTTTGTCATAATAGGGAGTCGATACCTTGTATCACTTCCTCATACGTAGTCAGTTGGTATTCCTCAAAAGATTAACATATTTATGAGGTGAGATCAGAAACCCATACCCCAGGTTGTTTTCTGACTCTCTTCGACTTACGCGGTTCTTGTGTATTCGAAGATTATTGGTATAGTTTCATCTTTGATGAACTACTTGTGTTCCCTTAAGGAATATGTGCTAGGAATAGTATTACTCCGATTTTCATTGAGTTTTACTATCCTCCCACTTACCACTGCATATAGGTATTCCTCTTAGGAAAACCGCATGGTGAACAACAATTAAATTGTTCTCTTGTGAGTTGTATAAGTACTATACTTTGGTATCCCTATGATAACCTACAATTGGCACTTATCCAATTTGGGTTTTAGTTTGGTATCATCCAAACATATGTCTAACATTCCCAAATTATCAGGATTGAGAAACCCAGTTTCTTTCCTATTCATATCTAATATGAAATCTGTCAAACAGATTTTTATGGAACCTTATTCAAAATAAGTTATGCAATATTAATGTTTATCCGTTGAAGAAAATGGTAGCTCAGAGCGACTCATGATTAACCTTATCATGTCTAACATAATTCGGTTAGTCACTGTTCGGACACACAGTCAAAATGACGTGTTCCGGGAGGAGTCCTCATTGAAAGAATACTATACTCTTTCAAGTATATTATAAACTTATTGCTTAAGTATTTTTCATTACGGTCTTACCGTGACGGTATAATACTTTAGCCAATCTGTTTGTCTATTTCGTGTCGAAACTTAAAAGTTTCTGATTTGTGTTTCAATAGAAACACATAACCATAGCGCGATGCCACATCCATAAAGGTCACGAAATATTCATATCCACATCTAGCCTAGCTAGACATGGGCCCACTTGCTTCATTATGAACTAGGGCTAACAAATCGGTGGCATTTACACTTTTACCAAGTAAATAGTGTTTTAGGCACTTTGCTCAATAAACTTGATTCGTATACTTTATTTGAATGGAATCAAATCAGTCCGAGTACCCACTCTTCGAAAGTGTGGATATACGAGTCTTGTTTAATTGTGTCCCAGACAACAATGCCACAAATTAGTTTCTTCTGATCAAATCAGTTTGAACTATTTGTTTGTCATGTTATATGTTTGAGATTTATTTATATTCAAAATATAAATTCTGTTATTCACATCTAATGTGTTTATCTCAATATCATCTTTATAAAATAAAACACTTTAGTGTTCTAGAATATAAAGGTCAATCCGCAACGGATTAAACACTGATATAGAGATAATGTTTCTAGTCAAACTAGTTACATTATAACAGTTTCCAAATTTAGGTACACACCCGAAGGGTAGTTCCTAAACTTAGGTATCTACGGTTAAAACAACGACTTTTGTCCCGTTTCCGATTCGCAGATAAATCTCAATCTGAAGTCAGTATCCTGCTCATAGCAGATTCTGAACATCGGTATATATTTATGTACCACACTAAGTATTTAAAATCTAATTTCAATACTAGTAATGAACATAATTATGACAAACATATTTAAAGTAGAGCCTTGCACCGTTTTCAATTCTTTCATGTCTGCATTGTCCAAACGGCAGTCACGCTTCCGCGATCCCGTTTGCCACAATTTATGCAGACATTTTGGGATATGTCCTTTATCTTCCTAGAAGATTAGAATGATTTTGCCTTTGCCCTTTTCAACATTCCAGAAGCCTTTGGCCAAGCCTTGGGTTTATAGAATATCGAAGTAAGGTGCGCCTTGCGCTACTTGCCTTATTGCAAACTTTGACTTTATCTCCTTGAGAATAGTCATTAACTCTCCAAGAGTTAAGTATTGCAATTTAGTATTTCTAAGATCTAATTATAGATCTATGAAAATCATTCAATTTCAATGTCATACTTTAAGGATCTAACCCTTAGTTCTGACAAAGAAATTAAGGAGTCTACTGACAAGTTTAATGGATTAAGCACTAAAGTTATCATTACATAAATCTTCCAAAGATTATGCTCGATTATTTGCTTAACTCCGGGCTTAGGCCTAATATGTTATTTTATCAAATAAAGTAACTTATTAGTTTCCAGGACCATCCTGAAATTATATTCCCAATTTGAAAAATTAAATCATTTAAATACATTTTCCCTAGGATTATGTTTTAATCTTTCAATTTTATCTTGATTTTAATAGTCCAACTATTTAATCAACGATTTAGGTACTATTAAATATAATGATTATTATAGTCCAACTATATTAATCAACTATATTTTTAATTTGTTTGAATATAGCCCAACTATTTATTAAAACAACAATTTAAATATTAGTCCAACTAAAATTTAATTTATATGACGAATGATATTTGATTGAGCGCGTATGGCAAGTAATTAAACGAATATTGCAAATTCAATTCTTGCCTCCCACTATTTTTCGGCGAGCCTCTAACCCTCTGTCGAGTACTCGGGAAACCGTGTTTCCTAGCGGGCTATGATCCCGTTAAATATCACACAATCTTGACTTTGGCCAACAAATTGTATGATAATTAACTAGGTAGATCTCTAAGATCAATTGGATCCAATCCAATTCCTAGATCCAGTAGGGGGACATCCAAGTCCGAAACATATATCTTATATATGCCAATATATCCAATATATTGCCTAACCTTTTTCCTCTGAATCAACTAAGCCTTGGCTTTGGCACAACAAACTTAGTGATCCCAGTTAAGCGAAACCCATTGACCATGGAAAGCTTCGTAATCAATGTCGATGGACAAGAAGTGGTCTTGACTTTGGCCAACAAACCACAACTTGGACAAGACACTGATATGGAACAAAGCTCTCGTGATTCAAACACATCCTCGACGGACAAAGGCCTTGACTTTGGCCAACAAGCCAATGCCAGTCTCGGATCTTGAGTGAGAATCACTCAATGGAAGGAAAAACGCTTAATATTTTGTGAGGGTTTTTCGCGTGCAAATTGGCAACCAATTTATTATCTTTGTTAAGGTCTCATCATCATACACCCTTAAACATGCATTCTAAATACATAATAAAGCGTGTATAAATAAAATAATAATGATATGCGGATGGATACTTTACACAATGATCCTAGATCAAATCTCTCTCTTTCTCTCTCTCCCTCTAGCACATGTATTTACTTCTTCTACCTGTTACACTACACTTCTAAAGAAACCTCATTTACATTGAGGGGAATAGGTGAGAAGAGAATACAAAGAATAAGGAGGTAATAAGGCTGGACACGCAGGTCCAATTAATAAATTCCAATTTATTACAACAATTTCTAAAATTGCCCCACCCATCTAATATCCATCCGATATACATTATTCATGCATCACAACCATGTATTCACACAAGCATTTTATCAATCAATCTAATCAAATTAATTAATCTGATAATTAGTGATCATCCAATGTTCAAACAACGATTTGATTTTGCGCGAGTCAAACTCGTTTTGCGAATAAGTACTCAAAGTACTAATTCTCGAATTAAATTAAACTACATAAATAAATAAATCCAATTCAATTTGTATTTAATACTAATTCGCTATTTAATTCCAAATTAAATATTACACTTTATTAATAAACCTTTTACGACTTAAATTCCAAATTTAATCGTTACGGGTCTCAAAGCTATATTAATATCCAATATTAATTTAATTAAAGTCCAATGGGCTTTTAATGAATTTCTTTAAGGCGTGGACTTTTGGTCAACTCGGGTCAAACCGAATAACCAAAGTCCAATCCGGGAATTACCTCATAAGCCCAGAAATCAATTTAGGCCCATTAGGCCCAATTAAACTTTAAAGGTCTATTAGTCGCATTTGGGCTTTATGGAAGCGGTTTTGGGCCTAATTGGATCCAACCAATTTTGCCTAAACCCAACTTAGTACAATCAAGCCCAATAAGCCCAATAACAACTTTAAAAGCCCAATTTAACAAAATATGCCCAAATAATTAAATTACCAAATTCCAAATTCCCAATTTAATTACACAAAGTGTATAACACAATAATTACCCAATTAACATTTCCAAAACACCAATTAGCCTAATTAATCATGCTCATTAACAACAAAACATGTCCAACACATTTCATCAAAAATCAAACCCAATTTACATGCATATTGTTCTCGGTAATGGAGGGGATTTGTGTCTGATTCGGTTTCAATCCAATTAAATCCACAATCAATATTAAATCAACATCCTCAATCGTTTCAAGTCATCCAATGATCAACAAAACAAAAAATTACCAAGAATTAGGGCACTCAACCATTCGGCCACACAAGAAATTTGGGGAAATTTATTCCAAACACAATTTCATCAAATTGATCCAATCAACACTTAATTAAAACACATTTAAGCATACTAATTCATCCAATTTCATTAAATCATGCTCAAATTAATTTTACCCAAATTTTAAGCCCTAATCAAATTTCATGCTTATCAATCGCTCTGATACCATTGTTGGAGTTCTACGGCCCTAAGGATCGAATACAAAGCATAAAACAAGTGCGAATACAACGAGGGAGTTGCGGAAATACTCACATCGATCGGTTGAGCGACGCGGCAAGGAATAAAATGATTTCTGCCCTCCTTACTGCTCACGGCAGTGAGCTGCTGTTGGGCTCCATTTTCGGCCATTGTTGGTCCTCCATGAAAACTTCCAAGCTTCCTATCACCTTCACATGACTTCATAGTGTGCTAGCACTCTTGATTTTGTAACAAAATCATGACTTTTGCTTCCCATTTTTCTTCCTTGGCTCTCGGCAGTGGGCTGCCAAACCAGAAGAAAAACAACCCCTAAAGGGGTGAGAGGAGATGAAAGAAATTGGCTCCAATTCGTGAGCCAAGAGAGAGAATGAGTGAAGCGATTTTTTGTATTTGATTTTGTGTATCTAATATACAATTTTTCATTACCAAAAAACCAAATAATTGATTTTTTCAAATACAAAAAGTCAAGGCAATTAATTCCAACCACTTCCATCAACTATTCACATCACTCATGTCAATCAAGTGACAAGTTGCACATCACTCAAAGTGACTAATGATTTGACGCTTGATGCGACTAGTGATTTGACGCTTGATTTGACTTGCGTGCCGCACTCAAATTTGAAATGCGAATGCGCTCACAAACAATCTCGGGCTCGGGTTCGCTAATTCCAAATTGACGAATTTTCCGTTGCGACGTAATTAAATCTAATTTAATTAAATAATCATGTCTAGCATAATTACTATTCACGTCGCTAACGAATTAATTCTAAATTAACTCGTTCGCCCGAATTAAAATCTAATTTTAATTCCGCTTCAAAATCCAATTTCGTATAATATATCGAATATATTATTTATCGATTAATTCCAAATAAATCGTTATCTCTCTTTAATTGATATTTTATCCCAGATAAAATATCTCCGTAATTAATCCTAGATTAATTTTCTCTCTCATTATTAATTAATCCCAGATTAATAAAAGTGCGAGTCATACGTCATCGGTGAATCTTCGGGAAGCGACCCATGATCCCCAGATATGTTGGCAGTAAATTCGGTCGTCGGACTATCCGAACACGTAAGTACCTAGTACTACGTTTTACCGATTTACAAGATAAGGTTGGCTTCTAGCAAATCGCCATGCCTTCCCAATTCTCCAGAAATATCCTTACAGGAATATAAGATCTATATCAGGCGTAGTATACATAGTATTTCGTATTTCGATCCAGTATCAGATGATCACATGCAAGGCCTGAGGCTGGTACAGTGTCTGCCCCGTACGAAGCATATATCGGATTACGAGAAACTAGTCTCTTTATTATCGGATAATCATGACCAAGTCATATTATCCCGATGGTTGCAACCTTTTTAGAGAACCAGTTTTGTATCCCTACGCGATCATCAACTCCATATGACTGGAGTGACACTTCCGTCTCGACATCACACCCAACACACTACGATTCTCAATATACCCAGCAGAGGCGTACACAGAAGCTGTTAAAGCCTTGGACGACCAAAATCAAAGTATATTGATTGTCGCAAGTATTAGCGGTGCAAGTCTCAGGTTAAGACCAAATACACCTACCCTGATTTCGGACTTCCATAGACACATAGTCATACTACCAATGGAATTCTGAGGGGGTCTATCCAGAGCGAAGCTGTTTCCCGTACCATCGGTAAAACACAACCTCCTATTACACTTGCATGAGTATCATATACCCAAATATATGAGAACTATGTCTTTGTGCCCTCACAACGCGCACAGGTTATATACTAGTCTTTTACGCATTTGTCGATGTCCAATCTCGATAATACTCTGACTATGGATATTTAATGATTTATCATTCGTGGATTGATACTGTCTCATATCATTCTCAATCCAGGAACAAATCATAAGGACCTCCTATCATTTATATATCTTGGTGATCTAATCAAAAATGATAAGAGTGCAATCTTCTTTGTCACATAGTTAATTTGTATAAAAACACCATGATCTGTACAAATAGTGATGCTATTGGTCATAATTGTCCAACAGTTAAGAACATCCTTAAGTATCTTAGACGAACTAATGATGCTTTCTTAATCTATGGAGATGGAGAACTTGAGGTAACTAGGTTTACCGATGCAAGTTTCCAAACCGATAAAAACGATTGTAAGTCGTAATCCAGGTACATATTTTGTTTGAACAATGGAGCAGTAAGCTGGAAATCTTCCAAGCAAGAGACTGTTGTCGATTCAACAACAGAAATGAATTATATCGCTGCAGTTGAGGCACCAAAAGAGGCGGTTTGGATCCGTAAATTCCTAATTGGATTAGGAGTAGTTCCGTTTGTAGCTGAGCCCGTTCCTTTGTATTGTGACAATAACGGGGCTATATCACAGGCTAAGGAATCGCGGTCTCATCAACGATCCAAGCATGTACTTCGATGTTACCATATGATTCGTGAGATCATACATCGTGGTGATGTGAAGATCGAGAAGGTCGCATCAAATGACAATATTGCAGATCCGCTGACGAAGGCTATTCCTCAGCAAAAGTTTGAGCGACATGTACATTGCTCAGGTGTTAGATACTTGAGTGATTGGCTATAGGCCAAGTGGGAGATTGTTGGACAATTGTGACCCATAGCATCACTATTTGTAAAAGACATTGCGGTTTTTATACAAATTAACTATGTGAAAGGAAATTGCCAATTTATCATTTTGTAATTAGATTACTTGAATATATATAAAAGATAAAAGTCCTTATGATTAGTTCCGGATTATAAGATATGAGACAATATCAATCCACTAAGGTTTAATCATTAAATATCCCTAGTCGTAGTATTATCGAGACTGGACATCGATAATACGGAATAGACTAGTATTACACTTGTGCGCGTTATGGAAGCGTAACGACATAGTTCTTATATATTTGGGTATTGGATAATCATGCAAGTGTAATATGAGGTTCTGTTTACCGATGGTACGGAAACAACTTCGCTCTGGATAGACCACTCGGAATCCCATTGGTAGTATGACTATATGTCTATGGGAATCCGAATCAGGGTAGATGTATTTGGTTAACATGAGACTTGCATCGCTAATACTTGTGACAATCACTACGCTTTGGTTTTGGTCTTCCGGGACTTTAACAGGTTCTGTGTATGCCTCTTCTGGGTTTATTGAGAATCATAGTGTATTGGGTGTGATGTCAAGATGTATTGGGTGTGATGTCAAGATGGAAGTATCACTTCAGTCATATGGAGATGATGATCACGCAGGGATACGAAACTAGTACTCTAATATGTTGCAACTATCGGGATAATATGACAAGGTCGTGATTATCTGATTAAATAGACTAGTTGCTAGTGATCCGATATATGCTTCGTACGGGGCAGACACAATTCCAGCCCCAGGCCTAGCATGTGACTATTGGATAATATGACCCATAGCGTCACTATTTGCACAGATCATTGTTTTGTTGCTGTAGCAAATTAACTATGTAACAAGGAAATTGCACTCTCGTCATTTGTGATTAGATCACCATAGATATATAATGAAGAGAGGTCCCTATGATTAGTTCCTGGATTGAGATGATATGAGACAGTATCAGTCCACGAAGGATTAATCATTAAATATCCCTAGCCGTAGTATTATCGAGAC